>CBVK0104168004.1:0-17727 GCA_900067695.1 Picea abies
TTTAGAGCCTCATTGATTATGTATTTTGTTTCTGATATGTATTGCACTCATGACATTTTGATATATTCACCCTTACATGGTATAAAGATGAACAAACTTTGCATATTTTGTCTCTAATGGTTAGAAATCTCTAGAATATATTTTTTCATTAAAATTTTAATATTTTATGTATTCTTTTGTAAACCGAATCATAAAATTCAAATCGGTCTGATATTGAACCGAGTCCGGTTTGAGTGCGAGTTGAACCTCAGCTGATTCCAAGGCTGAGTCCGAGTTGACCCTCGCCTGATTCCAAGGCCGAGTCCGAGTTGACCCTTGGCCGATTCCAAGGCTGAGACTGAGTTTTAAAACATAGGTGGTGAGTAGCGCAAATGATCATTTATGATGAAGCTATCCTCAATATCATCTCTATTTTGGAATACACTGCGATGGCATTGATGTATTTTATTGTGAGGGTTTCACTAGATTCATTTCACACTCTTCCAAATTAGATCTCTTAGACTGTCTCCAAAGATGGGGTTCACACATGGATGACTAAAAAATTGCAAGCTCAAAGAAGTAATGCAAAACCATCTGATCTGGATATAAGATGTATTGTGTTCTTGGGCCAGATTTTTCTCTCATCAAATTGACATTGAGTATCAAAAATAATTCTTACTAGAAGCATGTGGACAAGAGTCTAGGGTAATTACTAGTCAACCAGGAACAAGAAGCATTCAGCCTTGCACACATGTAGGGATAACTCACTGCATTGGATAATGTCTAAATCAACTTGGAAGATTTTTTCATGCAAGATCCATGGGAAATAAATAAATTACTAGTCATGTCCTGTAGGCTGTAGATGATCCCTGTATGAAGTAACAAGATAACATCAGGCCATCAATCTATAGCTGAAACTTTAGCTGATAATATCAATTAAGTAGCTTTGGAATCCCAGCAAAAGAATTAGGAATAATAGCGATACAAGATGAAACAGGTCACTTGATGTAAGTTGAACTACATTGACTCTACCTACATCAGCTGTTTCTCCTCATGATTCTTTTCTTTGTTGATTAACTGGACTGTGGTTGTTATTGTCCTTACTAAGATTGATGATGTGTTAGGCATCACCATTGCCATATGAGCTTGTCATCGGCTGCTTTTGCACCCCTGTAGACAATAATTATTTCCTTTCTGTATCTTTTTTATTTTAGATGATGTAAGCAATAGTTTGTTCTAAATAAAGGTGTCTATGAAGTCTTGGAGTACGTCTAGATTAGTTATCATTTTTGTTATATCCATTCCTATATTTTTTATTCCATGGGAAACCTCACAGGATCCTCCCCTCTTCCCCGGAATATCTAGTAGGAGGGTGGTTTAACTGCCAGCCACAATGATTGCTGGTAACCCCAACGGACTTGACTGGATTTGAACCTGTGACCTATAGCCTCCTTGGTGGCAACATGCCTTGGGTGGATGGTTCAACAGATTGAGTTAACCCTTGGGGTTATATTCGTTCCTATATATATTGTTGGAAAGAATGTCTAATAGAAACATCATATTGTGTACTTTATAGGAATTCGAAGAAGCTCACAATATCCTATCCATGTGTTATGCTGAATGTCGATGTTGCAAGGAACAATACTAATGACCAGTATCAGGTAAGTCTGTCTCGACTATGATAATTTTACGAGGGAGCTCATGTCTCTTATATTTTTGCCTTTTTATGATGTGCTTATTTTTCTTCATACAAACTGACTACTACCTTGTTGATTTAGACCTTGGATGATCCTGTCCAACGGACATACAACACAAGGAGTGAGTGTTCTATTGAGTTTGAAGTAGATGGACCATACAAGGTAATAGTTTGAAGCTAGATATAGTTACTGTAGTGTCTTAGTCTTTGTAAGCTGATTATTTCTAATGATTAATCCATTTTGTGGATGGAAAGCAGGCAATGATTCTACCAGCCTCCAAGGAAGAAGGCGTCTTAATCAAGAAGCGTTATGCTGTTTTCAATGATGATGGAACACTAGCTGAGCTTAAAGGTTTTGAAATAAAGCGACGAGGTGAATTGAAGCTTATCAAAGTTTTCCAGGTATCTATACCGTTATTCTACATTGCAGCAAGGGAACCGAGAAAAAGGATGTGCTTTCTCAGCTTTATGAATACTTGATTGTCTTCTGAATTGAAATCTATTTTGGGAAAATGCTCTGTCCGTGTACTGTAATGTGTTCAGATGGCATGTTCTTAATGCATTCCTTTACGTGTGCCTTGAATTCCTCTTTCCCTCGTGGAAGCCATTCATTTTGATTGACCATCTTTTGAGCCATTCTGGAAACATACATGAAGTTTTGTGGCTATGGCCCATTAATCCTCTGGCTTGCTGATCTATTGTATGTGAAAGGGAATCACTATGAGGAAAGCATAGGTCCTTTCTTGTCCAAAAAATTGATATTTCCTGATACTATGCATTTCTGCCATAGATGATGACTAACTTTTTGCCAGTCCTTGCCTCATTTCATCTTATCCCAGTTATGTAGAGTGACTAGGCCTTTATCGGGTACCGGACCCCACATGGCTCCGTTTATGGAGTACACCTCTAAAGTAGACAACCATTTTTGCCTCTTTTGCCGTAGTGATAATAGTTTAGTTGACTTCTCCCAATTTTCTCTTTTTTCTTTTTCTTTTATTTTTATTTTACTATAACTAAATATGTTTCTCTCGGGAGTTGCATCAGTTACTTCCTTATTGGTTGTACCTTGTATGCTGATTTTTTCTCAGTCTCATTGACCATTTTTGGTCACTTGAGTCATTAATAAAATTTCAGTTTCAATTTCATCACTATATAGTATAAACTATTATTGAACAGACATTTAATTTGCATATGCAAGTTTATCTTGCCCTTGTGCTGATGGTTTCTTCCCTTGTGAATTGACTAGGCTGAAGTGTTTGATAAATTTCTTGATGGGACGACATTAGAGGAATGCTATTCAGCAGTAGCTGCTGTGGCAAATCGTTGGCTAGATCTTTTGGATGTAAGATAATAATAGAGGGTTGGCATTATGTTTCATCTGAAGTTAATAAATTCTAATCATCAATTTTTAAAATTTGTCACTTAAAATATAGAATTACAGTTCTATATTCCTATCTCAGACCGAAATGTTTGCTAAATTATATTGCGATTTCAAATTCTTAGCATCTGACTGCACATATTTTTCCACTGTTTGTCCAGAATCATGGGATTGATGTTGCTGATAGTGAATTATTGGATTATATATCGGAGTCGAGCACCATGAGCAAGTCACTGTTGGATTATGGTGCACAGAAGTCATGTGCAGTAACAACTGCAAGACGGCTTGCTGATTTTCTTGGAGATGCAATGGTTAAAGACAAAGGACTTATGTGCCGATATATAGTTGCACGTGATCCACAGGTTTTCTGGATTTCACCTTTCGTTAAGATGAAATTTTGTATTGCTTCACATTTTTTTTGTTTAGAGAAGTTCTATTTCAAGTTTGTTGTTATGTTTTTCACTGGATAGACATTCATCGCTAGATATGTGTAGCACGGGAGGTGTTTCACTGTCTAACCCTGCGTTACGTTTTGAATATCTATATTCAAGTCTTGCCATCTGAGGCTATTATCTATATCTTTTTTCCAAGGAAAACCTTACAGGGAAACGCAAGGGATGCTTCCCCACATTCGTTGATGGCATCTCTAGTAAACGAGTCAGAGTAGACTATTAAGTCTCACCCAAGGGGATTTGAACCGGGCACCTGCAGACATGCAACTAGCCAAATGCCCAGCAACATTGGCGACAACTGATTGAATTAACCGCTTGGGCTAGGCTATTATCTATCTATCTATCTATATATATATATTCTAAAATTTTTTCATGGCTTTGTTGTATTATCATAACGTACATGGCTCAATGGCTTTGAACTTGGGTCTCCACAATGAAAGCACTTGTACTTTACCATTTGACCACGACTCACTTGATGACTTCATAAATCTGTCTTAACATGTTACTCTAATAATACTTGTAAACTATGCTGGAAGAAGGGTAGCGGGACACTGATAGCGAGGAGTTATACTGGAAAGCCATTTATTCCAAACTGTCCTGGTCTAGGAAACACCAGCATATGGTTTGGTAAAGAGCTCTTTTCACAATTATATTCTTTTGGTTTTCTAACTAGATGAATACTAGAAAAGAAATTGATGTTAGCCAACATGTAGCAAACTTTGGAAAATATAATGAAACATGGAATAGTACTTGGGATATCCAGCTTTTGGCCCGCCAACGAACTAGAAAAATGTGGAATTTGTCCTTGGGAAAGCTCTATGTATATGTGTTTGCTCCCTGTTCAATCTATTTTATCTTGAAAAAAATTAATATAATAACAACTTTATTCAACAGTGCAAAGCTACCCTGTGTTATTCTCATTTGAAATGCCTCATGAAAATCTTAACAGTAAACAGGTTGCAACTTTTATTTTATGCCAAATTCCTTAAAGAGGGAAATTGTATCTGTCTTTCCTTGGCTGTGAAGAAAGGAGTTCGAGGGGAGGGTGGAGTGCTCCATGCAGACATAAATAAATGGAGCTTTCCCAATAACAAATTCCACACTTTTCTAATTCGTTAGTTATTTGACTTTAAGCATGACAGAATCCTCTGTATGGAATTATACAAAGCTTATTATTATCTTCATCTTGGTGTTCATCTAAAATGGTCTTCATAAGAAGGTAGGAACTCCACTTTATTCTCTAGAAGCAAAACCTGTGAAAGAGATTAAAGCTAAAAGCATGTTTCTGCTTACCAAGTTGCATTATGTTTTAGAAGACATTGATTTTATTTTGGGCATCCAGCACCTGTTCTTTTCTCCAATGTACCTTTTTGTGAGTCAAAGATTCATCTAGTGCCCGGCAAGTAGCAAATGATAAATCCTTAATTGCTATAATATAAATTGCAGTGAAATGAAGCTGGCACTAGAGACAGATGATGTGATAATTTAAGCAAGTAACATTCTAATGTGGCTGGATCCGAATGAATCTTATGTTAAATATTTGACTTCCCCACTGCATTTTTGTATTAGGTAGAGATGGATATCTAGAATCCTTTGTTGGATTATGAAAACCTAGGCAACAGTGCAAGATGAAATATGCTCAGATTGCTCTGATCCTGCATTTTAGTGAATTTCCTGTTTCATTCAACATTCTATAGTTGATGCGATAGAAATGAATGACATCCAATACAGGATTCAGAGCAGAGGGCTTAAAAATGAGACTTGTTATGAGCCAACTAAGAATCAGAACAGTACCTGGTGGAACTTTCTAGAATAGCTCATTGACATCATTGATTGATGATGGAGCTGCAGGATTATCTATAGCGAAGAAGTGTCTTTTCTATAGCTGTTTGGTTAGCTGAAGCAGTATGCAGGTGCCTATATTTCATGTACTCATTTAAAGTCATCCAAGTATCCTGACATGTTAATATAATTTGGTTGTTTAATGTGCAAGTCCCTTTGCATTGGTTGTTTTTAAATAATATGCATTTATCCACTTATTTTCACCTGACTCTTCTTTAAAATACAATTTGTATCAATGAAGATTGTTACTAATTCAAAAGAAAAATTGCACTTCAATTTTTTAGTGAACATTGAAAATCCCTTTATGCAAGGACTGCGATTTGTTTGTGGAACACCAACATATAGTGGTGGGCATCAGTTCTTGGCAGCTTTGTAGGAATCATTTATGTGGAGTATGTACCTTGTGAGTAGATTAAATTGGGAAAGAAAACTTGGGTGTTATCAGTAATGTGTAAGAATATAATGCTGTTGATGCTTAAAGATATTGTTTCTCTTTTGTTCTCGACTCTTTAGGGAGTTAGTGCATTGTTTCCTTAATATCAATTTGCTGGGATCTTGTCAGTCTGCTCGACGTTTTCTAATGCTTGCCATTGCAAAAGAAATAGAATAGATGGCGTGTCCCCTATCTCAGGGACATTTCTTGCTACATAGCAGATGTTTTGAGGGATTTCCCCAATGTCTCTCAACCATCTTGGGCATGTTTAGGCATCCCCTACGTGAACCAAAAGAAGGCTAACACTGTAATACAGCAACCCATCAATTTACTCTACACTTACTAACTCAATTTTGTTTTTATTTTTGAACTTGAATACTGGCCGCTCATACTATGCCAAACACAAGATCAGAACAAGCTTGTGTGCAGCCTTAAGAATGGCATTATTTGAATTTTGAAGTCTTGGAGTGTAGTTTTTTCAATTGGGCAGGAACTTAAAGTGGATATTGGTGAGGATTTGGGGTGGGCAGCTTGAAAAGTCAAGAAATATTAAGGTGCAGCTTGAGACCAAGGTGGGCAGCTTGAAAAGTCAAGAAATATTAAGGTGCAGCTTGAGACCAAGATATGTTGTAGCTTCAAGCATAGAGACTTCAAAATTATTCATCTGAAAGAAGGTTTTTCTTAGGATCTTGGCATTTCGAAGTTATTTCTTTGGGAATCAAACATTTTTTTTCTTCTACATCCCTACCATCCACATTCTCAGGGAAGAAACTTTAAAATGGAGGACAGCCAAACTTCCCAGTCTGAAATGAGGCCACCACAGGAAACCCTGAAGTTATTTTGTTATGAGCACAATACCAATGATGGAAAGATACTTACATACAGTGTTACAAGAACTGGACCGGTCATCGAACCGGTCGACTCCAAAAACCGGAACCGGAAAAAAACCCGATCAAAAAACCGGTCCCTAAAAATACATAAAATATTCAAATTTTTGAAAGTCGGACCGGCCGGTTTTGCCGGTTCCGGTCCGGTTCTTGTAACACTGCTTACATACAAGAAAAACATAAGAGGACAAGTCTGCAAGTATCAGAGAAGATTGTCAGAAGTTATAAATATACACATGGTACACTCTTCATTGTATTATCTATTTATGGAGTTGCAAGCAACAAAATTATTGGAGAGTGATCAAGTTTGGCAAATCTCCTAGGGTGGGTTACAATAAAATATACATATTTAGGTGGGTGATCAAGTGTGCCAAATGTGATCCCTAATCTGACCTAACTAATGGACTGAGGATAGACTCAACACTATTAGGCCTTTTTTGGCATACTATTGTATTTATGAATGAAGCTTATGCCTTTTTATGATGTTGACTGGTATTAAAACATCAACATTCAACACTGACACTCAAGTCCATTGTATCATCATTTTTTAATTGACAAATGATTGATAGCTAGATTGCAAAATGGCTGACTTGGGAATCAGTAAATCAGATATGATAATACGTATTTTGCATAGGATACATATTTACAACCAAAATTCAGGATTATTGATAAAGTGAATCAACTTTGAATCAGATTGTCTCTAATGCTTGTCTCTACTTGTGTCATGCAGGGTGCTCCTGTGAGTGAGCGTGCCATTCCTGTTGCAATCTTTGAAACAGAACCTGGTATTCTTTTAGACATGAGATTCATTCAGAGTCGTTTTCATCGTTGGCTGAAAAAATGATCCTTATGATCTTGTGATAATATTTTGTTTGGTTGCAGAAATAATGAAGGTGTATATGAGGAAATGGTGTAAAGTATCGGCTGAAGTGGCTATTAGGTCTATTGTTGACTGGTCATATTACCGTCAACGCCTAAGCTCAGCAATCCAGAAAATTATTACTATTCCTGCTGCCATGCAGAAGGTTGTTATCTATTTTAGAAAATACAAAATTATTTTTCTAGTGTACAACTTACAAAATGCCATTTACTGATTTTTAACAAGTACTCACTCTTACCATAATATGTTGAGCAGGTCACTAATCCCGTTCCAAGGGTAGCACATCCAGATTGGCTGCATAAAAAGGTCCGGGAAAAGAACGACAAATTCCGTCAAAGAAACATTCAGGATATGTTTAGGTCAAAGACTAAAGATTCTGATCAGCAGTCGAATTTTCCTGTGGCCAATGATTTTATGGATAGTGATATAGTTGGAGATTTAGAAGACGTGGTTGCCAACAAAGAGAATATACCTCATTTGGGGCCTAGGCCTATAGTTCGTAACTATGAAAGCAACAAAGAACTGTCTGTGAAGAAGATTTATAGTAAACAAACTGACAGAAGTCCGAAGCAGCATGAAGTGTTATCTTCTGTAAGTAAAAATGATCATGGTGATCAATGCATTGATAAGAATGTTGATTACCAAGGCTGGCTTGACCAGAAGAAGCGGAAGTGGAAAGAAACACGCGAGAGACGGAAGAAGCTCAGGTATACCAGGAACCTGGATTTGCTTTCTGCTGGTGTTTGTTTTGAGTTTCCTGAGTAGCTATTGTACATATGTCTCTAAATAAGTTTTTAGTTAGTTAACCTCGTTTTCAATTCACCATTCTAGTATTAAAAAAAATCTATTGTTGTTTAGAAGCTATTTCTGCATTAAAATCAGGAAAAAATGCAACATATGTTAAACCTTCAAGGGGTATGTTACAAAAACTACTTTGGAAAGTCATCCCATATATGGGACTTTGCCAATCATACATTGTGGCTCCTTGCTTAATCATATTTCCTGCTATCTTTACTTCTTTCTGGAATGAAAGCAGCTGCTACTGTCAGGCTATGCTGATTTAATTGCAAAGACCTGGTCAAGATAAGTAAAATTAGGTATTATTATATAAATCTGGCATCTTGTATAAGTGTTTAGTATCATAGATTGAGGTCAAAGGATCCCCAAAATAAAGAAAATATGATTAGAGCTATTGCGCCATATCTAGATTGACTTAGGCCCAAAGTATAAAACTAAGATCTCAGGTAGATATAATATAAGATGAGATAATTTTATTAATGTCCAACAAATGACCGAGAAATAGGTCAATGGGACTGGAGAGTAATAAGTAGTCAATATAGACTATGGGAGTGTCTAGAACAATCCTAGATTCTAAAAAGCCACAATAAAAGGAGAGATACAATTGATAACAAAAGAGTAGCAAGATCTAGGTAAAGCAGAAGAAGGAAAAGTTAAAACCGAAGAGGTGCAAGGCCCTAGCTCAACATCAACATCATAACTGGAAAAAAATTAGAAGTAGAGGCCGAAGAAGGAGAAGAGGTATCCGAGTCTGTGTGTATGCTTTATTTACCTCAAATTATATCATGAATGATGGATGCATCATAAACATAAGTGTTATCAGCTATAATAGGATGTTCTCCCTTTGATTTATGTTGGTTAGCTTTTGTTCTAGGATTAGATAGCAATGCGAGCTTGATCAATAAGAGGTGATAGTAGTAAGATATATGGAGATTGGTAAACTTGAGAATCAGTTTGATGACATCGATTTCTGTTTGAGTATGCTCAATAATATATGGACTTAATCTTCTTAAAATTTGTAAGTGTTTATGAACAGATTGAATTTTACAATAAACAAAATTGAAGCAAATATGTCTCGTGTAAATTAGGAAGTTAGTTAGCAAATGTGGATTACAGAGCTGGGAACTTTTTCTATATATTTGGAAGTGTGGACATACCGTAGAGAATATGTGATTTACAAGTTTATTTACACATTTTCGAATTTTGGTATACTTTATCTGCTAGGATGTAAGGTTGTTCATTTTTCATTAGTTTTTCTTTTTGAGTGTGCAGGTTAGATGATTCTTTGGTGGACACGTATCAATCAGGAGCATGTGACAAGCTTCCCACTGAGAGGGTTGACAAAACAGAAAGGCCAAGGGGTGGTGTTAGTGCATTCTTTAGGAGCCGTGAAGTTGCACTTGTTCATTCACATTGGCAGGTAATGAAATTTCCCCTTGTCTTCTTTTATTTTATCATCGGAAAATCTGTTGTATTATTAGAGTTTTTATTGAAACTTTGGCATCATATATTGGAGCAGATCTTGCAGCTAGTTCCAAGTCAAAAACCTGGGGAGTTCTTTGCTTGGGCCATGGCAGGAGGGAATTTGTTTAAGGTTCCTATTAAAGTTCCTCGAGTGTTCTATATTAACACCAAAGCACCTATTACTGAAGAATTTCCTGGAAAGCGTGTCACTCGGATACTTCCCCATCAGCGGCCAACCTACAACCTGATTGAGGTATGCTGTAGACGCATTTAGGATCATGTAAGACATGCCACTTTGGTTTATCACCGACAATCTATAATACACTGATTTTAATACTTATAAGTTGCAATGCTTCTCGAATATGCCTTTTAAATACATCTGTTTTGCTTTAGGTATGTGGTTGCCTGAATTGTTGGATGAAAGAGGCAAGTTTATTTTCCAGCATTTCTATTCATGTTTTTCTCCATATTTTGAAATTTCCATTTGTAGGTGGTTGTTGATGAAGAACAATTCAAGGTTGCAGGAAGAAAGTTGGCTGCTCACCTGGCAGATCCTGAAGTGGAGGTTAGATTAATTCTTTGGTGTAACTTTAGAACTTTCAGTAGAGGATCATGTTGCATCTCGTTCAATGTTAGCTTTGGTTGAACTAACTGTTTTTTAAATTGGAATCCAACTGTGGCTTAAAAGCACAAACTACACGAGATATCCAAGTTTGTATCTATAATTTTATCATATCTGACAATTGTAAAGGCCATATGGTCAATATAAGAAGAGTTGATGAACAGCAAATATGAGAGTGTACAGAAGTCCTCTAAGGCTGTTGTACTAGCAGGATTCTGATTGTGATGTTGGGGGATAAAGATGTAATTCACATGTTACCTGCTCAGTGCTGATAATGCTACTGTACAAAGAGATAGTGCCTGACCCAATGTTCCACTAAGTTTCCGGTACGTGCAGACACGGGTATGTAGGGATGTGTATCTGGTACATCTGAAGATCTCCCAGCCCCCAAAATAAAATTTCAGGGGACGACAGGATATGTTGAGGGTAAGACATAGGGGCCGTTGCCCCAAATATATCAATATTAAAAATATTTTAATGTCTACAGTTTTAAACTTTTAAAAAACCCATTAATAATACATACATGAATGATGATACCTACCAATGACCATTCATGATTCCATAAAATTCTAAAATGTAAAACTAGAAACTAAAATGATAAGTAATTAACTTATTTAATAAAAATGAGCAGGTGTTAGAATTTCAAGGGAAAAACTAGAACATAAACATTCTTTTTTACTACTGTAGATACAGATCAGCTGTCAAATCAAAATTTTCTGAAATAGATTGAACACAGAAATAAAACAATGAATCTAAGCAATAGAGAAAAAACAATTCTGAGCAAGAACAGATCTGATCATTGACTGATAAAATAATTCTGAACAATGACTTAAATAAAGAACAGATCTACTTATTAGCAAAAACAAAATCTGAACATACCTTAACCAAAACATAGAACAGATTCACCTTAGATGCTTGCTGCTGTCCTCATTTATGTATGCTCAGAAAAAGTTATAAAGGTCATGGATCAAACCCTCAAGGGTTTGATCTCATCATGATTTATGTGGACAGTGTGCCAAGAAGAGCAGGGTAAATTCAAGGACAAATCAGGTCTAGGACTGATACTTAAACCCCAATGACCAACCAGAGGCTGAAAAGAAACACCCCTAACAGCCCTACTAAAAACTGTCCAGCATAAAGAACTGCTACAGCACAAGGGGCAGACTTAAGTAGCAGTTAAAAGGGCTGTCCCACCAAGCCCTAAGGTCTGTAACAAAGTAGCATAAGCAGGTGACAGTTGCAGCACTCAAGAAGAACTAGCGGCAGCCATAAAAGGGAAGACAGCAACAGCAAGAAGGGTAGAGGCAGCTTGGAAGGAACAGCGGCAGACTTAGAAGAAGAGAGAGGAGGGGGGGCTGCGACACTTTTAGCATCAAGGGGAGAGGCCACTCTACTCCAACCTGCAAGAGAAGACCAACAACAGGGCAGCCATACCCTAGCACCAGCATAAAACAAAACCTCCAAGGAGGCCACACCTCAAATAGCAAGAGAAAGTCCACCAAGGAGGCTGCACCAAAAATCCGGACTGAACAAGAGGAGCCGCAGAAAATCAGACCAAGAGAAGAGAGTGAGGAAGGATGAGTGGTAGAAGAGGGGCTGCGGCACCTGTAGCAGCATGGGGAGAGGGCCGCACCTCTTCATAAGATAAGAAGAGACCATAAACAGGATAGCCACACCCTACTCCAGCACAAGAGGACTCCAAACAGCAAGAGAGAGAAAGCATAAGGAGGTCGAACCCTCAAACAGAAAATAGAAACACTCTTCAAGTAGGCTGCACCAAAATTTCAGAACTGAACAAGAGTAGCTGCTGCAAGATCTGATCAAGATAAGAGTGGGAGAAAGAATGTGTAGAGAGAATGAGGGGTGAGGTTCTTTTTATAGGTTAGGAAGAGGGTTAGGGTTAATTAAATTAACCCTACCTTTTAGGATTAATTAAAATGCTATTAAAACAAAATAAAAAAATAATTAATATTTTAATTAACAAAAATATTAATTATAAAGTCAACAAGTCAAAGTGACTAGATCAACACCACAAAACATTAAGGAGGACGTGGCCCAAGCAAGGGGAGGCAACAAGACACAGTCAAAGGGGTCTTCTTCAATGGCAAGATGTCCACATAAGTCTCATGATAACTTATAAGCTTTTATCATCCCAGCATAAGAGGAAAAATCAATGATGTGGTCATGTCCATCTTCGTAGCCGCTCCTTGGTCTCATGGACCATCTCGAGAGAGTAGAAGAAGATCACACATCATCACATCTTGGTACTTAACCAAGAACCCGCATGGTCATAGACCAGGGTACCCTAGAACACACCTGGGGGCCCTATATTACATTTAGGGTCATATCCACCAAGGTACAAAACCAAGGATCATCCCAAGCGTTAAGCAAGGAATCCTTGGAACACATCCAAGGGCCCTAGAACACATCTAGGGACTTGTATCATCAACCACCAAGGTACACAACCAAGGATCAATCCAACCATCGAACATGGATTCCCTGGAACACATCCAGGGGCCCTAGAACACATCTACGGACTTATATCATCAACCACCAAGGTACATAACCAAGGATCAATCCAAGCACCGAGCAAGGATTCTCTGGAACACATCTAGAGGCCCTAGAACACATCTAGGGACTTACCGCTTGGTCCTTGACCAAGAACCCCAACAATACATTGTGGGCCTTCACTAGGGTCTTTTTCCATGGCTCTAACTGCTTGGTCCTAGACCAAGAACCCCAAGCGTGCACTGGGGGCCCTAGATCTCTGCTAGGGACTTTGCCATCTTCCCGGAGAATGGCTCTTGCAGCTGCTTAAATTTAACACTCCCTCTTAGCAAGAGAGGCGTTCTCAGTAGCACCAAGCTTGTCTCGAAAGTACACAAACTTTGTCAATGATAGAGGCTTGGTCAAAATATCTGCAATTTGTTCCGTCGTCGGAATATATTGAATACTGAGAATATTCTTTTGCACTATGTCTCGAACATAGTGATATCTCATCTCAATGTGTTTCATTCTGTCATGAAAACACAGGAATCGCGTAGAGCTTTACACAGCTCTGGTTATCACAGTGAATTACGGTGGGTTCCAGCTTAGTATTGAATAAGTCTGAGAGTAGCTTTTTGAGCTATACTGCTTCTCTACTAGCAATACTTGCAACAATGCCTTTGCAGTGCTTTGGGATATGGAGATCTGCTTCCTGCTAGACCAGGAGATCATAGTTGAACCCAAACTGAAATAATATCTGGAAATACTCTTCCGGTCCATTGTACTGCCCATCCAATCTGAATATATATAGCCATGTGGCATGAAGTATTACACTTCTACTGGAAGTGTACTTGAGCCCATATACTATAGTCCCTCGAACATATCTGAGAACATGCTTAACAACAACCATATGAATATGTTTCTGTTCACATGAACTGGCTGAGGGCATTCATTGCGTAACAAATGTCTGGTCTGGTATGTACTAGTTACAACAAGGACCCAATAATCTGATGATATACGGTAGGATCTTTTGGATTTGAACCTGTGATTTCTTCAGGTTAGAAATCATAGGTGTGGTCATGGACTTACAATCCAACATCTTAAATCTGCGAAGCACATCAACTGCATACCTGCTTTGTGAGAGAAAGATCTCACTCGGTTTTTGCCACACCTCTAAGCCAAGAAAGTAATGCATAAGACCCAAGTCCTTCATTTCAAAATTTGTTGATAACTCCCTCTTAGCTTGAGCTATCAGATGTTCCTCTTCAACAAGGAGCAAATCATCCACATATAAAACCAAGATAACAGGATGATTCTTCACAATCTTTATATAAAGATTAGGATATGCAATACTCTTGGAGAAAGCAAGACTTTGAAGAAAGCAAGACTTTGAAGAAAACTATCAATTCTTCCATACCAAGCTCTCAGAGCTTGTTTCAATCCATACAAGGCTTTCTTGAGTTTGCAGACATAGGATTCTTTCCCATGGATCACAAAACCCTTAGGTTGCTCGATATAAACCTCTTGCTTGATTGACAATTGGAGCAGAGATCTCATCTTAATCAATTTTCCTCTTCCCAAGATAAACCATGAGCCATAAATCTAGTCAACACTGCCATCTGCTGCATGCTCTATTTCGTAAATCTATTTAGAGGTTACTATCGATTTTCCTTGAGGTCTTGGGACCACTTCCCATACATCATTGACTCGTACTCTTCTATCAAGGCATCCTTCCACACTTTATGTTTGGCAACCTCTTCAAAAAGGAAGGTTCCGAGTCAATTACAAGATTCAACAGAGCTATCAGACCTGAATATTTATCTAGTTTCTTGCTTTATCTGAAGGTACCTTTAGGTGCTGCATGTCTTTCTGCTTCCTTTAAAATGGCACCAAGCTGACTTCTTTTTGGCAGGAGGTTTTTCTAAGGGAAACTCAACATAATCTCTTATGGGATCCATTGAAGGCTCTCTGGCTTTCTCCCTTTGCTCATCTTAAAGTTGTGAACCAAAATGTTCTGAAGTTGGAGCTTCCTGCTCCTTTATTACATGGAAGTTCTCTGGAACGACGAAAGGCTGCTTTCTTATGGAAGGTCACATCTCTACTGACCTATATGAACTTTTTCCCTAATGCATAGATTCGATATGCTTTTCAGGTCTCACTGTATCCCTCAAAAGTGCCTTTCTTTCCAGAGGGCTCTAATTTAGTCCTCTAAATATTCTCAAGTGATCAATTGAAGGCATTTTATTCACAAGGACTTCTTCTGGCGTTATCTCTTCCAAGGCTTTATGAAGACATTTGTTTTGAATATAGACAACAATATTTGCAGCTGTGGCCCAAAAGGACAACGAAAGATCCTGATCATAGTTCTGGCTGCCTCACAAATTGTCTTGTTCTTTCTTACTGCAAACCCATTCCACTGGGAATTGTAAGGCACTGTCAACTCCCTCTTAATCCCAAAAGCTCGGCAGAGATCATCATACTTGTGGGAGTCAACCTCTTTTCCAATACTGGATATGTCTACCTGTCTGATTTACTGAAAGATTAATTCTGATCTTAGTGGTACATCTTTGTGTTACATCATGCGTGTTAAAGTCAGAACTAGAAATCCTCTTGAAGTTACTCGAAACAAGTTACAGTTCAAGAACTCTATCTTAAAAACTCCAAAAGGGAAAAAGATAGACATGAACACAGTTTAGTTAATAGTTTCCAGAAGTTGTGTGGAGACAGAATGTTACCCTTCAAATTACTTCAATGATGTCAGAAAAAAAGTAAAAAAAGCTGTCATATGATCATATTTCAAGAGATAACAAGTGGAAGCTTGA
Organism: Picea abies; assembly: GCA_900067695.1. NCBI lineage: Eukaryota > Viridiplantae > Streptophyta > Pinopsida > Pinales > Pinaceae > Picea > Picea abies. The sequence continues at coordinate 15,741 of CBVK0104168004.1, forward strand.
CAGACTTAGATTAAGCTTGAAAATGTAGTTTATCATTGAGTGTGGATAAGTTCATTATCCATGCCATATGCTCAAATTCAATTTCTAATATCTACCAAGCCATATGGTCAAATTCAATTTCTAATATCTACCAAGCCATTGATGCTTAGAAGATCCAGATTAATGTGAGTTAGAATTTGACATCAGATACCATGGAAGTAGATCAAGGAGCACTTCTTAACAATGTTAGTGAATATAGTGTCAAAATTTGTTACCCATGGATTTAAACCTTAAGACATAGATCAAACCTCCTGTAATCCAAAGCTTAATGTTAATTAGATTTCTTTCTAATGCTGGTTTGAGGAAGAAGTCTGGAAACATTTTACCATTCATAAAGGTAGTATCTACAGGGGCATCATAATCTAGATTGCCCAAGCAACTATTTCTCAAAGTTTAGTAAGACAAGATTCTAAAATCTGCATACAAATTGCTCTTACTCAGAAATTCCATTGACCAACAAGTTTTTGAGAAATTCCGATGACCTCTAAATGCATTGAAATGATACCTTAAAGAGTTTATGGTGTTTTAGTGACAGAACGATATGAGATATGTGAAACTTCAATCAAGTTACAAAAAATTCAAAATACTTATCTGAAGTTAGTTTCCATTATTTGGTGAATTGGCTCAAGATATCTAACATAGAAAAAAATATAATGCTAGTTACCATTTAGATCTATCAAAGGATGATAAAACAACTTACTGGCTGATCTGAATAAACAAGCCCTTAGGTGTGGATCTATGCAGGCTCAAAAGTTTGCCACAATTGAGCTCTTTTCACACCTTAAGCTCTGAAACCATGTTAGAATTTCAAGGGAAAAACTAGAACAAAAACATTCTTTTAAAATTTGTTTACCACTGTAGATACAAATCAGCAGTCAAATCAAAATTTTCTGAAGTAGATCGAACACAGAAATAAAACAATGAATCTAAGCAATAGAGAAAAAACAATTCTGAGCAAGAACAGATCTGATCATTCACTGACAAAATAATTCTGAACAATGACTTAAATAAAGAACTGATCTACTTATTAGCAAAAACAAAATCTGAAAATACCTTAACCAAAACATAGAACAAATTTACCTTAGATGCTTGCTGCTGTCCTCATTTATGTATACTTAGAATTTTTTTTAAAGGTCATGGATCAAACCCTCAAGGGTTTTGATCTCATTATGATTTATGTGGACAGTGTGCCAAGAAGAGCAGGGTAAATTCAAGGACAAATCAACATAAGTCTAGGACTGATACTTAAACCCCAATGACCAACCAGAGGTTGAAAATAAACACCCCTAACAACCCTACTAAAAACTGTCCAGCATAAAGAACTGCTACAGTACAAGGGAGACTTAAGTAGCAGTTAAAAGGGCTGTCCCACCAAGCCCTAAGGGCTGTAACAAGGTAGCATAAGCAGGTGACAGTTGCAACACTCAAGAAGAACTAGCGACGGCCATAAAAGGGAAGACAACAACAACAAGAAGGGTAGCGACAACTTGGAAGGAACAGTGACAGCCTTAGAAGAAGAGAGAGGAGGGGGGGGGCTGTGACACTTTTAGCATCAAGGGGAGAGGCCGCTCTACTCCAACCTGCAAGAGAAGACCAACAACAGGGCAGCCATACCCTAGCACCAGGATAAACCAAAACCCCCAAGGAGGCCACACCTCAAACAAGAGAAAGTCCACCAAGGAGGCTGCACCAAAAAATCGGACTGAACAAGAGGAGCCACAAAAAATCAGACCAAGAGAAGAGATTGAGGAAGGATGAGTGGTAGAAGAGGGGCCGTGACACCTGTAGCAGCGTGGGGAGAGGGCTGCACCTCTTCATAAGATAAGAGGAGATAATAAACATGACAATCACACCCTACTCCAGCACAAGAGGACTCCAAACAACAAGAGAGAGAAAGCATAAGGAGGTCGAACCCTCAAACAGAAAATAGAAACACTCTTCAAGTAGG
>CBVK0104168005.1:0-10547 GCA_900067695.1 Picea abies
TTAAAACAAAATAAAAAAATAATTAATATTTTAATTAACAAAAATATTAATTATAAAGTCAACAAGTCAAAGTGACTAGATTAACACCACAAAACATTAAGGAGGATGTGGCCCAAGCAAGGGGAGGCAACAAGACAAAGTCAAAGGGGTCTTCCTCAATGGCAAGATGTCCACATAAGTCTCATGATAACTTATAAGCTTTTATCATCCCAACATAAGAGGAAAAATCAATGATGTGGTCATGTCCATCTTCGTAGCTGTTCCTAGGTCTCATGGACCATCTCCGGAGAGTAGAATAAGATCACACATCATCATGTCTTGGTACTTAATCGAGAACCTGCCTGGTCCCAGATCAGGGTACCCCTGAACACATCTGGGGCCCCTAGATTACATCTAGGGTTTTATTCACCAAGGTACAAAACCAAGGATCATCCCAAGCGTTAAGCAAGGAATCCCTGGAACACATCCAAGGGCCCTAGAATACATCTAGGGACTTATATCATCAACCACCAAGGTACACAACGAAAGATCAATCCAAGCATCGAGCAAGGATTCCATGGAACACATCTAGGGACTTATATCATCAACCACCAAGGTACACAACCAAGGATCAATCCAAGCACCAAGCAAGGATTCCCTAGAACACATCTAGGGACTTATCGCTTGGTCCTTGACCAAGAACCCCAACAATACATTGGGGGCCCTCACTAGGGTCTTTTGCCATGGCTCTAACTGCTTGTTCCCAGACCAAGAACCCTAGGAGTGCACTAGGGGCCCTAGATCTCAGCTAGGGTCTTTGCCATCTTTTCGGAGAATGGCTCTTGTAGCTGCTTAAATTTAACAACAGGTACATAATCCCAAATGGAAAATGTCAAAGTGTTGCAGGAAACACCTAGCTAGGTGGCGTCTGGGTCTCTGAAACGGGTTGAACGTCGAAAATGGTACGAAATGCTGTCGAAACGTCGACAACCGTAACCTACGACATTTCTTGATTTGGAAATGCCGTAAGGTACCATTGCTGACGTTTTGGTGGCGTTTTGTCCCGTACGATAGTCGTTTTAGTGAAATTTTTTGAGTTTGCAGGCTCGTCCAAGTTGCCAAGAGGGCCGTGGGTTCCTTAGGTGGCAAAAAATCCCCTCATTAAGCACTAATAAACATTTTAAATTTGTCCAACTATCATCACCATTTCACCCACCCTAGTAATTAATCGTAATGTTAAATTCAGGATTGTTTCAGGATGTTTGAGAGTGGTTCCAACCTCATTGGACTTCATATGGAGAAAGTAGAATTTTAGGTTCCATCCAAAATTCAGCAGACTTAACAGTTTTCAGGATTTCAAGATTGGTAGGATTACAATGTTTCCATTGGATTCTATTATGTATGAAGGTATGGAACTGGGATTTAACTAAGAGCACCAAGCCCTCTATGTACATCGATGTTCCCCGGTTAACATTTTTGGGGTTGACCGGTCCTGTTTTGATAACATTGCTCTCTACAATACAAGGATGTACAAGTGTCATACTAGGGTTTATCCAACCCCCATGATGAAATGCTCTCGAGGAATGATTCTCCTAGGGTTTAATGCCTATCCTCTAGAATGGTGCACTCTCTAACAAGATGTTAGTCCAATGCTCCTATTATATGGTTGTATCCAAGTGTCCTCATGAAAGGCATTATTCCTATAATTGTGTGCCACATGTCCTTTCATGTTAATATAGACATGGTTTTCCTTCTAAAATGTCATTTATGAGTATAATTCTTTTTTTTCTTGCAAGATAATGTGTTATTTAAAAAAAACTACACACACATGATGTTTCCCCCGATGTTTCCCTTGGCGTTTCCATTTTTGGAGGGTCACGTTTCCTGACGTCCCCGTTTCGGAAACTTCCTGACATTTCACTGTTTCATGCAACTTAGCGAGTCAAACATCGTATACAGTATACAGTCCGTAGTGGGAAATGTTCAAATTATGTGATCAATGATATGAATTATGATTTTTTGCCTTAGGGTAGGTAAAGGATATTTTTTCTTTGTTCAGATGAACAAGTGCATAGCTTTACTGCATGCCCAGGTTTTCCCAAAAGATGATGAACTATCGTGGTGTAGGTACCCCTAAAATGGTGGCTGCAAAGATTTCATAGCCGTCCCTCTTAACCACCAATATTGACTGTTGTCAAAGATTGTAGCAAGGGTTTGTTTATAGTCTCCACTATGAAAAGAATGAAAGCATATAAAGCAAAATGAAAATAACTTCAGAATGACAAATTACATGTTACATGATATGCACACGATCATTAATACTTTAAATTGATCAGGACTAAACTATTAAACATTAATAATCATAACTGGAAATAAATTGTAAAAGTAAATATATTTTGATATTGAAATGTATTTCTAAAAATGGCTTTGTAGCATGTACTCACCACCCCAGTCTTGAGAAATTGCCTCTCCAGCAATTTGTGGGTGGATTTCTGTGTACAATCGGCAAAATAATGCTTCTGTTACAGTTTTTCAATGATAGTTCCTGTGAGAAATGGGAAAAAATCCACTGCTGTGACAAAACTGTGTCCACAAGAATGCCTCATAAAAGACAGAGCAGAAACAGAGCAGTGTATATTAAACATGAAAGGAATGAAATGAGTATAAGAAGAGGGCGAAACAGAGCAGTTTTATTATGCATTGAAAAGGGTTCAAATACAGACCAAAAAAACAAAACTATTGTTTGGTGTAATTACCCAGAACTTTAACAAAACAATCTTCTTGTAACTAACCTAGATATACTGCTAATTATATATTCGTTGTTTCTAACACCCTCCCTGAATATCTAATTGTGGACATTGTCCTTTACATATAATTCGTTTCTGTTTTTTTCAAATTTGATTCAGGGTAGTGCCTTGGTGAAGCCATCTGCTAGTTGGTCTCGAGTAGGACAATACTGTATTTTTATTTCATTACTCTGCACCTTCTCTCTGATGAAATGATAATGGATCTCTATGTGTTTGGTCTTTTCAAGCATAATAGGATTCTTCACCATTTTCAAAAACACTTTGATTCTTTAGGTTTTACACTATCCAAAGCTTTTGTTGGTGCTCGATTAAGTAGATACAACCTTGGCTCAATACTTTTTTCCCATGGCCATTCCTTTTAGCATACATCTCATCATTTCTTGAATAACACCATTGTTTTGCTTTGACACCCCTTCTATTGTGGGGTGTAAGAGGTTGTTAGTTGCGTTTTTATGCCTTGTTTGGAGCAAAATTCTCAAAATCCTTGGGAAAATACTCCCCCCCTCGGTTTGTGCAGAGGATTTTTACGCGGTGCCTAGTTTCATTCTCTATTGTAGCTCTGAAACTCTTGAAATACTGAAATGTTTCAGATATCCTTTTGATGAAGAACACCCACATTGTTTTTGAAAAATATCTTATATTTACAGAAAAATATTTACAAACAAGAAAGCATAAAGTGGAAGGGTATATACACTGGACCTCACAACCTCTTCCATAGCAAAGAACACCCACATTTACATGAATAATCATCAGTAAATAATAGAAAGAATTTGATCCCACTAAAAGATTCCTTAGATGGGGCCACAGATCACTGGTTTAAATCAAGCACTGCTTTGGTTCGATTAGATTTTCCACTTTTGAATTTTAATTTGTGTTGCTTACTAGCAACACAACTAGAACAAATATTGTTTGTACGCTTGAATGATGGTAGTCCATGTACCATATTTTCCTTGTTCAAAGTTAACAAGTAGGAGACACTCAAATGGCCATATCTTTGGTGCCATAAAGGACAAAACTGTGCTCCAGAGACTGTGGGGCTAGTTGTTGGGTAGGTTGTAGTATGTACACTAGAGATGAACATTCCTTCTTTTTTGAAACCTTTTGCTACAATTTTATATTGTTTGATTTTATCCCTAACCAGACAATACTTCCTACTATCTTTCATTTCAAACTCAACTTTCAAATTGTTGTCTAGCATCTGACCAACTGATAGCAAATTCTTTTCAATTTCGAGGATAAAAAGAGAACATTTTGTGCTGCATAATTTATATTGTTATAAGTGAAAGGAACAATACCCATGCATTTGATTGGGAGAGGAATTGTCTCCAAGATGAATTGTTCCTCTGTGCTCTTTCAACTTCAAAAAACCGTCCCTTCCCCTGATCACATGTTTTGTTGCACCCGAGTTGATATTTTTTTTTGTTGGTATTAGTAGATTTGTGAGATTGGGCTAGCACTTGAATTTTTCATCATCCTTACTGTCTTCTTCAATTTCTTCTTCCTCATCTTTGACAATACTATTGCAGAACCTTTGACCTTGTTGATAATTTTTATCTCTGTGGGAGTCCACTGTACCAACAATTTCTGGTATCATGGCTCTTACCATATATATGCCATTTTGTCAATGTTCCACCAAGTTTTTGGGACAGGGGGATGTATGACCAGGGAAATGCATCTAAGGGACGTGCAGATAGCCCCCAAATTCTAGAAAACACCATGGAAGATGTTGGGGTCCTAACATAGTGGACCTTGTCCAAAATCCAAAAAAAATATATACAAGAAACAACGACAAATCACAAACATAAACGATACAAGCATAATATAAATATTTGCATTCACTTTTAAGTTTTTATTTTTTGTTTTGTGTTTAAAAAAATTCAAATTTTCTAAGGCCATTGGGAAAATATCATGTGGGGATGCCCAGGAGTCCCCCTTTTTGGAGGGGTTATGCCCAGGAGTTTCCCACAAAAGGGAAATGTCCCCCCTGCATTTCCCCAAGTTTCTCCAAAATGGGGATGTGGGAAAACATTCCCCATTGAGTTTCCCAGTCCCAGAAATGTGGGAAACACGGTGGGCACACCCCCCACCCTAGGGAGTGCGTCCCCATGTAATACTGCATTTTGCATTTTCTGATAGAATCCTTCATTCTGTGAGAAGCCCTTTTTTTTCTGAGATTTCTGCTTGGAAGAAACGTCCTTTTCTTCTTCGTCTTCATTGCAGACACATTGTGCTTCCTCTTGTTGAAGTAAGCCAACTACTTCTCCATAATTGGTATCTCTCTTTGAAATATTTAGGGAAGTAACAAAAACTTTGAATGAGGAAGGGACAGCGTGTTGAGCAATCATTACCATTCGATTATCTTCCAGTGTGCATTCAACCTCTGACAGCTGGTTCTTGATGTCTTCTAATCGCAACAAAAACTCCTTAACCTTTTCATGTTCCTGCATCTCTAGAGTGTGTAATTTCTCCATGAGATACAATATTGGAGATTGATTGTTTACCTCATTGATAGTCTTCAACTCCGTCCAGCCTGCATAAACATTTTCAGCTTTCTGAATGCGTGTTTGTAGTCTGTTATCTACTGAAAGCATTGTCAACATTAGGGCTTTTTGATTTGTCTTGACCCAGGCTTGTTCTTGATCATCAGCCAGAATAGTCTTCATCTTTGCCTTCCACTGCTTGTCTGTTAGCACAGCCATAGTTTCAGATTCAGACAGTCTAAAACCCTAGCTCTGATACCAGTACCACTATATTAAAAACAGAACAATGTATATTAAACAGGAAAGAATTCAATTGAGTATAAGAAGAAGGCAATACAGAGCAGTTTTATTATGCATTGAAAAGAGTTAAAATACAGACCAAATAAATAAGGAAGACTAGGGTTTGGTGTAACTGCCCAGAACTGTAGCAAAACAGTCTTCTTGTAACTAACCTAAACACAGTGTTAATTCATTGTTTCTAACATGCCTCTCCATTGCATTCAATGTCAAATCCAATGAAATCACACTGCAAATCCACTGATGTGACAAAACTTTGGACAGAAGAATGCCTGTCCAGTGTCCATCAGATTCAGTGTCGAATCCAATGAAAACACTGCAAATCGAGTGCTGTTTTTTCAGCTACTAAACAACTTCCTAGCAAGAGTAAAGCAACTGCCCAGCACTAGCAAATGATCATTGTGGTTTCTTTTCGTCTTTGTTTAGGGCAAGGTTGTTGGGAGTGGAAGCGGGAAGAGCAATTTTCAAAAATATCTGTGAGCGGGGGCGTTTTTTATATAATACATATTTTAATATATTTTGATGCTTAAATATAAAAAAACACGCAGAATGTCGAATCAATTGCAAAAAACATGAAAACATAGATATAAGATCATTTAACTATTGGATTAGTGATGATCATTAAAGCATCAACCATTTAGTACACTTATAACATCAGTGATAAAATTTGTCATCAATAGATTGTAGCAGACAACATCAACCAAAAACTGAAATAGACTCTAGAGCATCATACTTATTACCAAAGAGTTGTAAGATTTAGTCAATAGTTCAAATTTCAAACTTCAAACTTCAAAGGTAAACTGTCATATACTTTTCATAACTTCATTCTTTACAGAATAAGACATAATAAAGAGTCAAGACAAAGTACTAAGTTCTAGGGTCTACTTCTAAACAGGAAAAAAAAGAGAGATCTAGTATATATTAACAAGTACTAAGTTCTATGCTCTAAGTTTTCCTCTTGTCACGAGAAACTTCCAGTTTCTTTTCCCGTGCTCTTTGAGTTTGAAGAAGAGGAGTAGTGTTGAATTTTTATGCTTGATCAACTTGTTAACATTCTATTCAATTTTGCATAGCATAAGCATCATGAAGCATAAACCCTAAGCATTAATTGCATCATACATTTATCCAAGATCAGAAGAAGATAACCATGCACAAAATACACAAGAGCTATCTTGGGAAACCCTTCTTCACAAGGGAGAAAAACCCAGCAGCAACCTTTCACTAGATAATAGATAGTCCAAGAGAAAATCCAATCACCAAGAAGTGTGCTAGAATCCCAAGAGGCTAGTGCTACACAAGAGAGAGAAAGTGATCCAAGTGTGTTTTGACAAAATGAGAGATAATTCTCTCTATTTATACAAGTCCGATGAGAACTTTTTCCTTTCCAAAAGGTGTCTCTTCATCTAGGCCGACTTCAGCAGATTAGGTCTTCTACACAAGACGTTGGGCTTCTTCTTGTCTCTGGTCATCATAGTGAAAGGCTGCATCAATATGTCACACATGGCTGCACCCAATGTGAACCTCCTCATCTCTTCTAGGGGCTACGACCCACTATAGCAAGTCATCATCATTGTCAAGGGCTGCTCCCTCATGACGTGTCCACTTGGTCAAACCCCAAGTGACATGTTCGCCTGGTCTGCTCCCATGGAACGTTGGGTGCCCTCCCAGGACAACTTGCCACTCCTCTAACAAGTGTCATGCTCAACTCAGTCTTAGAGGAGCGTTCAAACCAGCTCGATATTGGGAGAAGATCAGGGGTGTCTCCACAGATCAACCCAGCCCATCCACCTGGGGAGAAGACCCGTCTCAGGTCAACCCAGCCCAACACAACTGAGGAGAAGACCAGTCTCAGATCAACCCAACTCAGTCCATCGGGGAGAAGATAGGGAGAAGGCACATGTTGACCCAACCCACTGCTTTGGGGAGAAGACTTGAAGAATGTCTCACGAAGCTACAATCATCAACAAGTAGGAGTAGGTGGAACTGTTCGTGGAACACAACCAACAGTTGAATGGCCCCCACGTGACAATGGACACTGTGAAGATAAAGACAAAATTGATGCATTTGGAACGCTGCTAGTGGATGTGGGTGGTATGTCTCCTCCAGGAAGGGAAGTGGGACAGGTCCCAGTTTAGAAAATTGTGTTTTAAAACCTTCCGGAGCCACTTTGAGGCAGGGAGCGTTTTTTTTTTTCCGAAGGGAGTGTGCTCCCGAAAAACTCTCCTAGAAGGGAGCGTTCTTTGGGAACGGGGGCGAGGGGGCGCTCCCCCGCAGTATAGGTTTAGGTTTTTAAGAGTGTAGGAGGGATGATGGGATCAAGTAGAAAAGGGTGGAAAACCAGTTATGGCTTTTTCTTTTTTTAAATTTGCAAAAAGAGGGCCACTGGTGGGTACTTTTGTGCATCTCTCGAGTGCAGGGGGTACCTCTGTGTGTACCCAAATGTAGGGGATGTGAATTTTGGGTACTTTGGCATACTGACTGGTGTACCTTGAAGTAAGCAAAGAATTGGGTATGTATGGGCTGTACCTGGCATCCACAGTAGGACATCCCTGTATGGAATTTCATACGCAAGGGTTGGATACACGTACCTGAGTAACACTGGCCTGACCCATCATGTCAGGTTTATGAATTTTTGAACAGCATCTTAAGACATGAGATAGATTTCAACACAGGTCTGAATGGAACTTGTTCAAGCATCTTTGAGTAACAACCTTTTAACGAGAGGTTAGTTGAAACAGAGTAGCATCTAACACATCAGTTAAAGCATGCCTGTTATCTGCCTAAGAAGGGGAGACACTGTCGCTAGAGGAGGTATTATTTATATTGTCATCAATAGTCACCCATGCATCCGTTGGTTCTTCACATATGTCTCAATTGAAAATATCAAAGAGTAACTGTATATATGTCAAATGTTTATTGAATATTGTTTGTATCTTTTGTGCTGTACCTGAGCAAGATTGTCAACCAAGACTGATAGCACCTTTTTTTTAAACCATGGGAATTGGTAACCGGTTAGAGTGACCTGGGCTAGGCCCGGGATCAAACAACTGGCTGCCACTATAACCCAAGTGTATATCCTACAGCCTGCAAGCCAGATTTACCAATAACTTATGACTTAGGAAGGGCTGAGATGTCTGGAGACACATCCGCCTTTTGGGGGTCCCACTTGCGAGAGGGAGCCTACCCTTCTAGCCTTATCAAATCACCAATGAGACTTGGCCTGTTGTGACTGTGATAGCACTTTTACTATATGATTGCAATATACTTTCTTTGATTCTTTAGCAGACTTTACACTTCCTTCTGTTGGAAGCCTGTATCATTTTAGTTCTCTTGATCACATTGCTGTTTCTAGTACTTGTCAATTTATTTTATCTTACTCTTCAGACTTCCATAAAAGATTCCAATGGCCTGGCTAGCCTTATGCCATTCTTTAATTGTCTTTAGTATGAGTTTCTTAAGGGTTCTATAAATGCTTCACATCATGAAAGTGTTTATCCATTTTTTACAAAGTGGACTGTCATTTGTGAGCCTTTTTTAAATACTTATCTTGTGTTAGAAACATCTATTATACATTAAATAATACATCAGAAAAGGATAGGACATTTTAGTTATGCAACAACGTGCGATATTTATAAATAGCATTTTTAATAGAGTATAATTACTGTTGTTGTCTTCTTTGTTTCTTTTGTTCATTAATGTGTTGTAAAGTTAGAAGTACTTGTTGAAATTGTAGCCATTTACAGCAAGAATTTGCTTGGACATGCCACAGATTGCCTTAGTTTGCAAAATATAGCATGGCTGTTAGTAAGATATTTTTACAGAGTCTGTTCTTGTTAGCTTCTAATGCTTTCTTTCTGATTTTGAATAGGGAGTGTATGAGACAAAGATGCCTTTAGATCTTTATGCAGTGCTGCAACTTGGTTGTGTTTGCAAAGTGGATATCAATGCTAGAAATCATAATCTCAGAGATGGCTGGAATTTAAGTGAATTACACATGAAGACTACCACAGAATGTCCTTATATGCAGGATCCGGTTGCTTTCTTTTATTTATATCACAGGTACTTAAATTTAACCTCATTGATATTTAAACCTTTCTAATAATCGTTGCCTTTCTCACAAGTCCCCAAATAAGTGTACATGTTTTTTGAAAAATACTTCGTATATTACTTCGGAAAAATTTACATAGCAGCTGAAAAAGAGAAAACCAAAAAGAAAACCGGAAGGGGTATATAGAATGTGGAACCATATCCTCTTCCTGAGAGAAACAAAGGCAGCAATAGACTCAGAATAAGATACAGTACTGAACTCTTTGACATCCTTAATACGGAGGTAACCTTTGGCAGAGAGTTTCATACATACCTCTTCTCGCCAATAGTGACAAAAAGAATTGACAGAACTGACCTCAACAGAAAAACCATACTTGCAATGCAGCTTCCAGATTGTAAACAGAGATGAAATCTGAATACAGTCCCAAACTCCCAAGATATGGGACAAAACCAGAGACCTCGAGTGCCCAAGAAGAGCTGCACGCCAATGAAACTGTCCCCGAAGCAGAACAGAGTGACGGTCCTGCACCACTCTCCAGCATGATCTAGCAACGCTACAGTCCCATAATAGATGCTTCAAGGTTTCTGATCGGTGACAAAAGGGGCATAACTCATTTGACAAAAGGGGCATAAATAAGCGTACTTGAATTTAAACTGAACTAATTGTGGGGAGCTCTAAACCTGTCACTGTAATTGGATTTGCAATGTTGATGTTGGGTCAGTGACTGAGATTTTAAGTTTATTATATGAGAGACATTTACCTGAATGTGAAATATTTTATGCTTGTGGAGTATTTAAGATATGAGATTTTCATTTATTTGAGTAAATCTTATTTTTGTTTTGAAAATTACTGATTATTTATTTATTTAGTTTCAAACATTTATCTTTCCTCTTCTCTCCTGATCTTAATTATGCACCATCTTCCCCTTCCGTTTGT
>CBVK0104168006.1:0-10373 GCA_900067695.1 Picea abies
GGGAATACAAAATACATCATACGTTTTTTTACCAAAAAACATTAATGATAATATAATATTCCTGTCAGTATTTTTGTTCGTAAGTTCAAAACTAAGTTTAAAGGAAAGTGTTCATGTGATGGGCATAACTTCTAGCATTTTTCCTTGAAACTGGTAAGTTTCAAACACTGATCTGTGCTTGGGGTAATCTTTTGTGCAATTTAAGCTACATTCAAATATTTTCTGTCAAAAGCAATATTTTTTGGTTAGGCATAGTTTTGTCAAATTTACAACTACAATAAACATTTGTGAACTACAAGGTTTGATCCTTGCTTTCTTATCCAACTTTGGTATTAAAAGTATAAATTATTACAATGAATGAGTTGGCTAAGCTGTTTTACACAATTGGAGATGTTTGAAACTTTTCTTTTGAGGTCCAATGAGTCATGCTAGCATGTCCAAGTTAACACAGATAACAATAGTACTAGAATGTAATGAAGACCTGTTTATGCATGTCCTGTCTGTCTGTCTCTTTTTTCATGGATCAAGTGTATTTCTCACAACCATTTTCTCATTTTAAGGGTGTAATGTTTCAACTGGGGTTCTATTTTCTTAATCTGGGATTGAACACTGTAATATATATCCATAAATGCAACATATATACATTCCAATTCAGACATAAATGCAACACACATCCATGCTGTTTTATATATGAGCTAAAGTTGCTGTATTATATATGAGCTAAGTTGCATGATACAGGGAAACAGGTATGAGTTTCTGAAACGGAAACAGGCTAGAAATGTGATCCCTCAAAAATTTGGAAATGGTGAAACACTTTATTTCAATTGCTCTCTCAGGCTTGAGTGGGCCTGATGGTTAAGAACATGTGTTTCCTTGTAGGAAGTTACGGGTTCAAATCCAGAGGGGGCAGGGTATGTACACCTCCGTAGACTTTAGCAGTCAAATCGTTGTGCAAAGGGGGGTCTCTTGTCCCACATACAAGGGGGTCTCATACACCAATTTGGTGTCTGGCTTGGCTGTGACCTTAAAATTAGATTATTATTTTTATAAAATGTGTTATTTCATAAATAACACATTATATTGAAACTTTGAAAGAAGCATTATGAATAAATGAGCAATAACATTTAAATGACGAACAATGTTTCACCATCACTTATATTGGGATCCTCATCATTCGTATCACCCTCTGCCTCCTCGTTTGGCCTTTGCCTCTACCTCAATCCTCCAGGGACATCAGTCAACACCATCCAATTTTGATGAAACTGCCTAATCCAAGCCTTAAAATATGGTAGAAAAAGCTTAATATCAGCACCAACAACATCAAGGTACATAAAGGGTTTGGTGCTTGATTAAATGCCAATCTCATACCCTCATACATGATAGAATCCAATGAAAATGTTGCAATCTTGCCAATCTTGGAAACCTGAAAACTGTTAAGTTTGCTGAATTTTGAATGGGATATGAAATTCTACTTTCTCCATATGAAGTCCGATAAGGATGGAACTGCTCTCAAACATTCTGAAACAATTAATGGTAATAATAAAAATTTAAGTAAAAGTCGACGTTTGGCAATGTCAACTTGAAAGATAAAGGGAATGTCAAACCCAGTCAAAAATCGAGTAAAAAATCAGCTAAACTGTTTTGGAAACACATTGTACGGATGCTGGTACGGTTCAGAAACACATTTCTGGCTATACAAAACGCATCTCCCACACATGGGTGCATTTGTATGGCCAAAAACATGTTTCAGGGTTGTACCACACGTGTTTCTGCGTTTCTGTGTAGAAATGCACATGGTACAGTCCTCCCCTATACATTTCCTGCAACTTAGTATATGAGGTAGTAATCAGTAAGTTTTAGATTTGAGTTCTAGTGTCATGGAAATTTCTAGTAGTGCATTACAGTCCCGAGTCCACTGACACAGATTCTTCATTTCGAATCTATGTTCGCCTTTCTTCTGTTTTCCTTCTATAAGGAATTTACTTTATTCATTCATGGAATTCACTATTTTAAATTGGTTAAAAAACATACAATTGCGGTTTTCAACATTTTACAATTCTAATGGAATTTTGTGTACCTTTGTACCCTTAAGCATGACTATGCACTTGGTAATTTGAGCCATCTGCTGTAAAGATTAGCAATTTACAATAGTATTCCAAGATTTAATTGATTATAAAAGTGACACACATTCTGGAATGTGTGTTGATTGTAGTGCATCTGAAGGAAGAGGCCTATTTGCTCTTCACATCCCTGCTTCAAACATGGTGTCAGTAGTTGTTGTCAACCCCTTCCAGAACAGGGAGCTCTCCTCTGGTCAGATTGAAAAGCAGTTTCGCGAAGGTTTACGGTGCAGTGGAGCATCAAATGTGGATACGCACTTTGATTCTATTCCAACTGTTTTCAAGGTGCAAATTTTAATTGCTTTGATTTTGAGTAGGCTAATGCCTCATCAGCTTCTAGAATTTTTTGAATTTTATGGGATAACACATCTACATTTTGTGTATAGGTGGATTATGTCGGTTCTATTGCAGATGCAGGAAAGCTACTGCAGAGAACACTAAATGATTACAGGTGACGTGCATGCTTTGCAATTTTAAAATTGCATTTCAGTGGATTGGGAAAATGCAACTGTTTTGTTAATTGCGATAGCTTTACATGATTTTGTGACCACTTTCTTATGTGCTTCTGTATTTCTTTCGTGTTAATTACAAAAAAAAATATTATACCATGCCTTGTGAGTGAATTACAATGATAGCTTGGGTTAGTTTTTTATTTAGTTTTAGATTAAATCAATTGAAGATGCCCCTATCACTCTGAACTCAGATGTATTGTCTTAAGGATTATAGCGTGACCACTTTTAGTCATGAATAGATTTTGATATGATAACATTCTTGTCTAAAATGCTTTTCATTCAATATTGTCAATAAATATTATAAAAGAACATGTCATAGCCTTGTCACTCCATGAAATATATCCAATAAAGCCTTTGAGGTGGTTACGTGACTATTCCATTGCTTGGTTTCTACTTTGTTGATCGTCCTAAAATGTTTTCTATGCTAGACGTTCTATGAGCTTTGTTTTCTATTCTTTAAATATTTTTTATAGTCCTTTATCCACCTTTACTCCCGCTGTTTTATGCTTTGTAATTGTTCTTCTTTCTATCAAGTTTCTTGTCTAAGTCAATTGATGCCATTGATAGTAGTTCAGTGGATCTGAAAAAAGCATAGACAATAT
This sequence comes from Picea abies, assembly GCA_900067695.1. Taxonomy (NCBI): domain Eukaryota; kingdom Viridiplantae; phylum Streptophyta; class Pinopsida; order Pinales; family Pinaceae; genus Picea; species Picea abies. The sequence goes on from CBVK0104168006.1 coordinate 3,235, forward strand.
ATACCCATCGAAGTGGAGAGAATAGATAATGTCATATTAATGATGCATCAAGTATACATAAGAAGGCAAGCTTGATGATGAGACTTAGTCTAGTGAACATGTGTGGACATGTGTTATAAATGTATTAATCTATTTTTTACTTAAGCTCTTTTTGTACTTTATCTTTTTTCGCTTTTGGGTGATCTCATCAAAATTGATCACTCACCTACTTTATTGTATTTTATTGGATTCCACCCACATTGCTTTCCCATTGAATTAGGCCAGCAATCAAAAGACTCTTCATTGGATTCCTGTAGCAAATTCACTTTTTAGAAGCCGAAGGATAATCTCTGCACATGCCTCCTTTATGTAGTAAATTTGTAGCAGTATTTTGTGTTTAAGATAGATGCTTCCCAACATGCCACAACTGATGCTTTTAAGTAGGGAGGACATTCAATGGCATACCATTCAGAGACTTTCTCCCAAGACAAACTCAAATATTTTGCTTATGCCCAGGAGTTTTATGTATTGGTTCAAGCACTCAAGTAATGGTGATACTACCTCCATGGTAAGGAAATTGTCTTACATGTTGATTGCTAATCTCTTTAGTTTTTAAATTCCAAATCTACAAATTAAAACAAAGACATTTAAAATTGGCTTGTTATGTTCAACAGTTTCATCTAGTCATTAAATATACGAAGGGAAACTCTAATAAAGTGACTCACTTATTCAATAGATCTCTTGCCAAGGTTCTTCACATTTCAGATGTAAGATGTGCAACTTATGGGGATCGGAAAACTTAATACTTCTTTGGTCCATACTTTGGTCTTGTCGTGGAATCCATCGAATGACCAATGGTGGTTAATCTGATTCCCTTTCTATACTATATCATCTGGGATGGTTTCTTGTACAAGTTGAAACAACTTTGTGTCCCAGCTGGTCCAAGAAACCTTCTTCTCAAGGAGGTCCATTCTTCATTCTATGGTAGGCACTTTGGTGTACAAAATACCTTGTTGCACTTACATAGGTACTTTGTTTAGGCTTTCCATGTAGAAACATACGGAAGATTACACCTAGAGGTGTTCACATTGTAGCATAACAAAGCTTTCTAATAGGAAGCTTGGGCTGTACAACCCTTGCTGGTTCCCTTCAGACCATGGGAATCCATTTCCATGCATTTCATTAGTAGTTTCTCTACCACCCAACATAAGCTTGATTGTATCTTTGTAATAGTCTATAGATTCTCTAAGATGGCAATTTGGATAGCCCACAATGAAATTTGTTGGTTCCCCTAATGTTGCAAAGATACATGTTTGGAGTAGCTTACATTGACCATCATATCCGATCATGACTACAGAGTTTTCAGTCACTTTTGGAAATCTTTGTGAAAGCTTTTAGGTTTTCAGTTGCAATTTACTTTGTTTCATTGAAAAATTGATGGCCACATTGAGGTAATCAATTAAAATTTGGTTCATGTTCTCCACTTCTATCACCAACAGAAGAAACAATACTCCCCTTTTGAGGTTGTTTTGGTTTTTACCCTCTTGCTCCTTATGAGATTCTAGTTACTCTCCCAAGTCCCTCTACATCTCACCAATGGATGGAGCAAAACAAAGCTTCTTCTTTTGTGCAAAACTTGGCTAAGATTCATAAAGGAGTCTCCAAGTTTACAGTGAAGCTCTATGCAATTAGTCCATGGGGGCATCAATTAACCAAGGGTTCATCTAGTTAAAACCAAAGTAGGAGACCTAGAGTTTATCACGAACTACGACAAATTACTCTGCTCAATACCTCTTACAAAATCTTAGCCAAAGATGTGGTCCTACATCTGAAGAAGTTACTTCCCAAGGTTATTTGGCCTGAGCAGACTGGCTTTATTAGGGGTTGCTACATGCTTGACGATGTCATTGCAGTTTGGGAGGGAATGGAGTAAGCTGGAACTACAGGCTTCGATGCCCTATTCATGAAGATTGATTTTGAGAAATCCTATGACTGTGTCGAATTGCCCTTCATCTTGACTATGCGTAAAACCTTAGGGTTCGGGCCATCTTTTCTCACTTGTGTTGAAACCCATCGTCCATTCATTGTCAATCAGAGGAAATTTGGTTATTCAGTTCCATTTGACAAGGCTTCCCCTTGGTCCCAACCATCTATGTCTTGGCTACTAACGCATTGGGATATTTGATCACTCTAGACTCTAGAGTCAATTTGGGGCACATTCGAGGATTTCTTCTCCCTGAGGCAGAGGCTGGCCAGTTAGTTAATGGACATTTTTCCGAAAACTCTTTTCATTAATATTTCAGAAGACCAAGAATCTTGGAACCATACCATGTAGTGCCTAAATATTTTTTGTTCTTCCTTGTGTTTGAGTATCTAATGGGTAAGACTTTCTGCTACAGGCAGTGCCAACACCTAGTCCTCTCAAAGCTGGACTTAGATTCAGGCAGGCCAAATTTTCAAATTCCTTGGTTTCCCTTTTGCTACTACTTACTATAACTTGCCATTGCAGTTTTCTTTCCTTCTGTTATTTGATTTGAATCTGAGTGGCTTGTGTAGAATGCAATCATTGAAATTTTTTATCCCAATTGTATGACACAAATCAAACTAGCTATGGTTTTTGAGGACCACCTTCCAAATACACGTGTTAAGAAAAGTTAGACCAGAGCATATTGGAATGATTCCTTGCAACTGTTTGTCTGCATTTCTTTTATGCTGCGGCAGTTCATTTACACAAATGCCAACTAATGATTTCAAGAGAGAATGGGGACCGGATGGACCTTGAAATTTAGAGTCACGCCTAATGCAAAATACTTCTCTTTGGATGAACCAGGGATCAGCATCGTGGTCCGACACTTAGTGTCATTGAATGCCCAAATGCAGAAATTTTAAATGCAGTTATTCCTGTCTTGTCGGATTTCCCTTGTATCAAAGTTCCTTGCAATGCTCGTGATAGTCAATACCAGGTTCATTTCTTGTTATCGACTACTGGATTTACTATATCATTGATGACATTGCAAAGTTTTCTTCGGTTTCCTCTCTTGGCAATCCAAAAGAGTGACCTACTTCATTTTTTGCCTGACTTTTTTTCATTCTTTTGCAACAGGCTCTTGGATGGCAGGGTATGGCAGCAAAGACAGGGATGCAACGTTGTGCTGCATCATCCCAGTGGTTGAATGAAAGAATTGCTCTTTCTCGATATGCACATGTAGTGAAGTCTGTTTCAAACTGTTGTTTTCATGACAACTAAGAAACTTTCCTAAAAAGGACACTGGTCTGATTTGTTTCAATTATGATGATGCAGGTACCCATAGGTAACTTTGACCTTGATTGGATTCTATTTACTGCAGATATCTTTTATTCCCGAGCCCTACATGATCACCAACAAGTGAGTTGTCCTGTAATGATAGTGTATGTTTGAGTAAATATCCACTAATGATGATTTTTGTTTAAGATTTTTATTTTGAAATGAGTTCTAAGTCTAAAATGCATTTTAGATTTTGCCCCAGAGTGCGTGTGCACTTTGTAATATAAGTCATCTCTATGCACATAGAATGAACAAAAGGGTACATTATATGGTCGATGGTCAAATCTTTTATCTATCTCTAGCTTATGTTTGGTTTTTGTGGAATTAGGTGCTTTGGATATCTGATGATGGAATTCCAGATCTGGGAGGTATTCCAGAAGAGGAACCGAGCTTTTTAGATGAAGTAAGAAAAGAGAATTGGGTGAACTCAGCCATTGACATGATATCTTTGTAGTTTTTTCCTTTTGAAATCAAATTTGCTACAGGTGCTTTAGTTCAAAGATTTTTAGGAACTGGAAATGTCATTCTAGACAAAACTAAAAGTCACGGCTTATTGACATGCTGACATTGATTGACCTTTTTGTGGCGTGTTTTAACATGCTCTCAATATTCCTAGCCAAGAATGTCTTTGATCCTATTCCATATTTTGGTGTTAATCTTTTGTTCCAAGTTGACCTATAAGTTTTTGGAACACACCGTACCTTAGCATTCCACTGAAAATTGTGTTCTTGTAGAGGAGTCTAATTATATGATTGTTTGATTAAACACTTTCTTTCAAAATCGTTTAGGTTTGGATTCCTGGATGCATGGTAGATCTGCACAGTATATGTCATCTGCAAATCCCATTTAAACATCATGTAATTTTTGCGTGAAAATTAAAAATGGGTTGATTTCTTCAACCTTGCTTCCTATTCACCCACCTTGTGTAGTTCATGAGTCAATGGTTCCAATTCTTAGTTTTCAGAAATTATATAAAATGCTAACCTTAGTTAGGTGACTTGAGTTGCTGCTTAAGTGGAATGATTTTGATCTGTTCAAGGGCATTTATAATTCCAGCATTTGTTATTGAATATCAAGACTTCTTCCTTGTTAGGGAGTTCTTTCAAATTGTTATTTTAATTCAGAAGAATGGAAAGCGAACTTTACAATATAGTGGAAAAAGTTGAATATCAGATATCTAAATTGTGTCTTTTGGTTCTTTTAACTTTCACTAGCTAATTTGAATTTTATCAAATTCCACCATCTCCCTGTTTTGGTGTGCATATTTTCATCCTCCTGTTTATCTTAATGTTCGTTCATGGCATGGTTTATGCCAAATGAACCATCATGTGTTCATCATTCAGTTCCATGAACCGATTTTAGCTCCTAATATTTGCCTTAAGATAAAGCGAGTTATCACCTTTGTTTAAACTTTATACTGTCTAATTTCAGTATATTATGAGATAATTTCTATATGAACTTGGAATAAGATGTTATGCAGACCTCTTTTCTATTTACAGATTATCTTGTTTGGAATTGCATTATGACACACTCGTGGCTTTGTATGGTACAGGTGCAACAACCTGTTCTTGTTTTCCCAGGAGCATATAGGACAGTTTCTGTAGAGTTGAAGGTTTGCCAGCTTTTCCATCTGGACATGTTGTCCTTTTCTTCTCTATTAGTTTAACTGTGCACATCATCATTGCGATACTCTGGTCATTGCTTTTGCATGTAAAATACATATGATGTCATGGACTTAACATTTTTTGATTGTACAGATTCATCATCTTGCAGTAAATGCAATATTGAAGAGCAACCAAGTGAATGAAATGGAAGGAGGAACATTATTAGGATTTGAACTAGATGCCAAAGGAGGAGGACAATTTGCTAGCGAATCAACAAGCTGGGATGAAGCAACTTCATGTGCACCCGCCTTTCGTATTTTGAAGCAAATGGTTCAGGGATGTGTAGCCGATGCAGTTTCCTCTGGAAATGTTTTCGCAGATGCTTTGCTGCAACATATATATCGCTGGCTTTGCAGGTGCTTCTTGATTAGATGCACTATTGTACTATTGCTACATTGTTCTATTTGGCTATTATAAATATTTTGTGCCATTTTTCCACTAACCAAAACAATCTCTGGCATCCCCTATATTCTCTCCTTCAGTCCACAGTCAAAGCTACATGATCCAGCTCTTCATCGAGTTCTACAAAAGGTCTGGATTTTCCTGAAGTTTATTATAGATTTGACTGTTTAATGCATGAAAAGTGGGATTTTTCTTGGAAAACAAGATTTCAAGAGACAAAAAAGGGAAGAAAAGATCGGCAATTTTGAATCTTGGATGTATTTTTAACTAATTGGATTGATGAATTTCATTTTAACAGGTTATGCAAAAAGTATTTGCTCAACTGATAGCAGAATTCCGGAAACTTGGGGCAACCATTATCTATGCAGATTTCTCCAGAATCATTATTGATACGGGAAAAGTAAATGTAATAACAGCTCAAGGTTATTGTGAATACCTTCTGAAAACCCTTCAAAGCAGGTACTTTTCCAACCTGGCATGTTTAGTGTATTGTAATTATATGTAGATAATGTGCCATGTCTCTAACTGGTTCCCCTATTTTTGAGAGAGGAATCATGCTTCTTACAACATACCAACGTGTTGCTCTGAAGAAAAGGAATTTGGCTCTGACTTCTGTGCAGGGAACTTTTTGAATGGATTGAGCTAGAGCCACAGCGTTTTTGGCACTCTCTTTTATTCATGGACCAGGTGGGCATGGTGATCTATTAATCTCGAGTCAAATACCACAAGCATCTCTAATAAATACATGCTTTCCATCTTTTAGTGCTTGTTTAACACTTTGATTCATCTGTTTCTATAATTGTAAAACAAAGAATTTGCAGCAACTGATTCGGCATGTGCGTCTCTAGGCAGTTTAGTTCGTTGATCACATTTTAATGAAGCAAACTGATGTTCTGTTATTCATGATCTGTTTATGGCTTAATCTTCAATTATTAGTTTATTTCAATTCTTTTGAAATTAAAATGCAAATCCCATCAGGAAGAAAAGCTTAACGTGAATTAATTTGTGTTTTGTAACTCAGTATAACTATGGTGGAATTCAGGCCAAGGGTGTTATGGGAACGGAGTCAACTAATTCAGTTTTAGAAGCTGATACTCGACCAGACATAGTATCAAGCTGGAATATTGCAGAGTATCTACCCAAGGCTATCCAGGTAATCCTACTGAGGTCATTTTAGAGGCATTTGTTAGTATTTTCATGTTCTCCCAAAATAAGGATACAAGATTAACTAGTTCTTGAAAAATTGGATTTTTGCACTGACTGATAGTCACTCTGAACTTTGAAGAATCGAATTACTAAACTAAAAATGAAGCAAGGGCCTAAGAATAACCAAGCAAGATACCATTTTCATAGAGTTTGTTGGATCAACACATTCAGGATTATAGAATGTAACCTTTGCTCCTCCTAAGAAATAATTTGATCCAAAAGTGGATTCTTTTCAAAAGATTTTCTTTTTGCTCATTTGTCCAAAAGTGATCACCTTCTATGAACAAGCTTGGCGTGGTCCCTCTTTAGAGGGAGTGTTCTCATCTAGCATGAAAAAGTGTTGGCACTGAGACCTGTGGAACTCATCCAGCATGAAAAAGGGATGGCACTGAGTGTTCTCATCCAGCATGAAAAAGGGTTGGCATTGAGACAAGTGGAACTCATCCAACATGAAAAGGGGTTGGCACTGAGTGTTCTCATCTAGCATGAAGAAGGGTTGGCACCGAGACATGTGGAACTCATCCAGCATGAAAAAGGGCCGGCACTGAGACAGGTGGAACTCATCCAACGTGAGATCGGAAGAG
>CBVK0104168019.1:0-12835 GCA_900067695.1 Picea abies
TTACACAATAACTCCTTAAATAATAGGGGAACCCCCTCCAAATAACCAATTACCTTTCATACTTCACAATTCCCCTCTCCAATAATGAATACATGATCTCTTATAAATAGTTGTTCACACTTGCACATGAGGCCCCTTTACTACTAGGTCGACCCCATTACATATATATTTACACATTACATGTACATTTAGGCCTATATATGCCCCCCTTGGGGTCATATCATATACATTTATCCATATATATGCGCCCCCCGCCCTTGGGTAATAACACATGATTAACAAACATAGTAAGCAGAAGAGGGGTAAGAAAAGGATGGTGATCAATTACATCCCACTCAATGACATCACCATAAAATTCAAGTCCCCAATGCCAAACAAAGATACTTATTAACTCATCTCATTGGAAGTAGAATTTATAGTGATTTTAACTAGAAGAGTGGCTTCTACCAAATAAGGACAAATCTTGAATATGTATACAAGACAACATTTAGAGAAACACTAGCGTAACATGAATGGTTGGTAATGTTTTTTGGGTTTTGTAATGCACCATCTTATTTCCAAATATGGATGGACTCTATTTTTAGTTCATAGTATTCTTATATTGTTGTTTATATAGAAAATTTCCCTGATTACTCAAGTACAATTGAGGAGCATATTATCCATGTAAAGAAATCATAGAATTAGTAAAGACAAAGCATTAACAAAAGTTAAAATTGAACTCTTCAAGATCGAGGTTGAACTCCTTGGAATTCATATCACAACTAACAAAGTCAAGTTGCCGCCACATGTACATGATACCATCTCAAATTATCCAAATAAAATAAACACTCCTAAGCAAATCCAATCCTTTATGGCTTCTGTCAACTATATACTCACATTCCTCGATATATCTCTACAAAAAGAGCACAATTGCAAAAGCTTCTACAAAAGAACCAATAGAATTGGAAGAGAAACATATCATTGCTATCATAAAGATTAAAGAAAAGGCTAAAGATATTTATCCACTCATAATCCTAATGGGAAATGGCCCTTATATTGTACAAATTGGTGTGTCTACTACTAGACGGGGAGATGCATTACTAGAAGATAAAGAACTTTACATATACACATCCAAAGTTTGACCAAATACAACAGATCAATATCATAACAGTGAGCTTGAGATACATGCATTTGTAAAAGCATTTCATGCATTCATAATATTTATCTTTCCACACGAGTTTATAATTCAATCTGGCGATAAAGGATAGAAGAGTTCCCTCACAAAGAAAATAGATATGACATTTGATAAGCATGGAAACCTTACAAGATTGAATTTTTTTATTAAAACATTTGAGTGTAAAGTGGAACATATCAATGAAGAGAGTAATGCTCTTGCAAATCAGTTGAGACAAACATCATAAGTCCAAATTGAAAGAGGAGAGTGTTACAATTCAAAGCCATAACCCAAGTGCTCATCACCAAAAATATCATGGGCCCAACTGCAAAGGATAATCAAAGAATTGTCTAATCCTTTTATCTGAAAAATTCATTTTATGTGTGAAGGATATTAATACACCATGATAGAAATGATAGAAGTAGAGTGAATACATCATACATTGACATATTATTGGCAACATTACTTTGTATTCACCCAAGACCAAAATGGGTCTCTGATTTCTGTTCAAGCTTGATTGTGGTAAAACACATTGGTCTAATAGTGGAATATTATAGACATATCATGACCTTTATCAATACATAACTAACCAACAATATAGGTTTTACCTTCACCAATATAAGAGTTCCTAGTGGTTGGTGTTACATATGGATTCACCAAATGATGAATGGAAAACCAACGAAGAAATATCATCAACATTTATACAATCACATGTTCATGCATGGTAGGAGAATTCTCCCATAGTATGAGTACCATCAGACCTACATCATACAAGACATCTCACTGAAGAGTCAAGCATAAAAATATGGTCAGTATGTTTGACACCAAAATGGAAAGAAGAGATGAATCCTAACAAACATATTCATATGTCTTTGATAAAAAAACTTTGTCATTGTTGGGACATATGAATCATATAGGATCCAAATCATCCTCAAATTCCAAAGACCATGAATAATGGTCATTTAAATTTGTTAATATCTTATACATATTGTAAGTGGTTGACACTGTCCATTTGAAAGAATGTGATAAGACCCCACGTGTATTGACATATTTTATTTTAAGGACTTTTTGTCCTTTGATTTTGTAAATCGGTAGATACCCTAACCATTACTATGCCAAAAATACCATGCCAAAGTTATAAATAGTATAAATTAACTATAATAAAAGTCATAAATAGTATCTAGTGGATACAATAACTAGATTACTTTTGGAAGCTTCCCAAAGCTCATTATGATTACAAATAAGGACACAAGGCCTCATGTTGATCATCATCAGTTGTGCGTTCTAAGTGAGATTTAGAATCTGAGTGTTCTTACATCCTATTGTAATTTTACAGTTTGTTTTAATATTTGAAGCCAAGTAAGGCCAACGTCTAAGAATGTTTTCCAATATACAACCCAATGGATTACCTCAATTGGTTTGAACATACTAGGTTGAAGGTGGAGATCATTGAAAACTCATGGGGTTCAAGACCACACTCTCTACTTTAGAATCACATGTTGCACTTGGACAACACTTGCCACTTGGCCATTCATGGAATGTGATGAAGTGCCTAAACAGATTCCCCGAGGACATTTTCCATGGAAAATAAATAAATATTCCAAAGAAAACCTTGTAGCTAAACCCAAAGGATGCATCCCCGCATTCATGTATGGAATCCCTAGTAAACTCATCGGTGCATAATAGTGCACCTTGCATGGATGGATTCAAACCAAACATCTACTAACACAAAACTAGCCACATGGCTAGCAACATTGACAACATTGGCAATATATATATTGGGTGTGTGTGTGTGTGTGTGTGTACACATTATCCATATATATAAATGTGTTTGTATAATGTATATATATGTACATATATATTGAAGGAGAAATGGAGGAGGAGGAGCTCATGGATGAATCAAAGGAAGGGGAAGAGGGTCTTCTCAAATAATTGTTTAGGTCAAGACCAAGCGAGATCATTGAAAGATAGACAAAGATAAGGGCACTAAGTCTAGAGAAACACATGGATCAAGAGGAAGATATAGCAAAGGTTCCTTAGGTAAGCCCTAAACGTTTTCAAAACCTAAGTTTCAAGGGGAAAAGGTTGATATTTCTTCAGAAGCTCAAACCTTAGGAACATATCCAAGGAAGGGTTGGAGATTATAATTGTGGAGGTTGCATCACAATCATGGATTCATGTAAGCACTAAGGTACAAAGTTACATCCAACACATTATTGATAAGGAATCAGAATTCCTTTGGCACTAGTTGGGAATCTTAAGTCTGTAAAAATGGAAACCCTAGTGTTTAATGTCAATGTACAAGAAGTCCCATGGGAACCATTTACACCTTTGAAGGACAAGGCGAATGAATTTAAAAAATGGGAAGGAGGAGATTGGTTGTTATTCACTATCTCAAATCTTAGAGTAGTTCAAAGGGAGGAATCAGATATGAGAGGGGATTTAGAGGCTAAAATATGGAACATTCACTACATCGAAAACACCTTTCTAGCGAAGGTTTTGCAGAACCTCCCCAAAAAAGTTATCCCTTATTTGTTTAGAATGGAGGTTGTTGGTGGGGCGAGTGACCATAATTTTTAGCGAATGTTTTAAAAATCAATGCGATATAATTGGAAGGATGCATCGATGTGCTCCAATATATGACACACAAGTACATAAAATATTAAGATGCATCAAATATCACTATACATATTCTATGATTTTTTTTTTTATTTAGTTTTAAACAATCTCTTTTCGACACGTTTTAAACATATTAATGCACTAGTGTGTTACAATGCACAACACACTAAATTGGTTACACATTTTCAATGAAATATTGGTTTTATTTCTAAAAATTTAAAAAAAAACCCACTGATGCACACCAATTTACAGTGCATCGATGCTTTACTCCTATACAACGTAATGATCCATTACTTCTATATAGTGCATCGAATTAGGTTAAGACATTTAATTATAAAATATAGGTTTTTATTTCAAAACAATTGAAAAACTCAATGGTGTGTTTTATCGTCATGACACAGACTAGTGCACCTACACAAATAGTGCACAGTTGATCTTTAGTTGAGCGAACACACTAGTGTGCTTCAATATATGATGCAGCTATGCATAAAATAATACGCATCAAATATCATTATACATATTCCACAATAAAAACTCAACTTATTTTAGTTTTAAACAATCTCTATTTGGTGAATTTTAAACATATTAACACACTAATGTGTTATAATGCACAACACACCAAATTTATGGCACACTAGTGTGTTACTTCTATATAATTCATTGAATTAGGTTAATACATTTAATTATAAAATATAGGTTTTTATTTCAAAAAAATAAAAAAAAAACTCAATGGTACATTTTATTGTCATGACACACAGTGATGTGCCTACATAAATAACACATCGTTGAGCTTTAATTGGGCAAACACATCAGTGTGCTCCAATATGTGATGCACTAATGCATAAAATAATAAGACATACCAAAAATCAATATACATATTCGGCAAAAGAAACTCATTTGATTTTATTTTTAAACAATCTATATTCTATGTGTTTTAAATATATTAACGTAGCGATGTGTGATATTGCAGAAAAAATTGAATTAGTAATGTATTTCCCATACAATATTGGTTTTTATTTTAAAAATTACAAAAAACTTACCAATGGGCACCGGTGCATTACCTCTATATAGCGCATTGTATTAGGTTAAAACATTTAATTATAAAATATAGGATTTTAATTCATAACAATAAAAAAAACTCAACGATATGTTTTATTGTCGTGGCATGAACTAGTGCACCAACATGCAATTTTTAAAAAACAATTGTGCACGGAACATCATAGCGAATAAGTGTGTGTGAATTTCAAGCACACCAGATAGGGTTAAATAAAAAAATTACCAAACTGCATTTTCATTTTTATATTTCCTTCAGTGGTTCTAACAATAAAAACAGTCATGCTCACCATCCCTATACAACCACCCCATAATCGGTGCTACCATGTTTCCAGATTCCTTGAGTCTTTTGATTCACGAGTGGATTTGAAACATTTTCAAAATTTTCAAAATGGTTGCATATTTTCACTTTTATATATGTGGCAACCATGCCTCCTCATCAGGGAAACAACTTTATAAATCATTCGTACCTCCTCATTTAATTTTTTAGAAAATCAAAATTTATAATTTAGCTTAAATTTGCCATTTTTTTTCTAAAAGTAAATAAATTTGTGTAGTGCGTTCAAATTGTTCAACTCATATCGAATAAACATGGTGTGTGTTATAAATTTATAGGATGTATCGTTGGGAGTGTGTCCTTAATAGTTAGAAGCATTGTAGGTGTTGCTTCACAATATTGAAGGAGACGGTTAGTAAATAGAAGCATTGTAGGTGTTGCTTCACAATATTATAAATGCACCAACAAGCCTAGTTTAAATCCAACAAATTCTCGTGCTTTCAATGTGTTTGTAAATTTTCAATAGCATTGCTACTAGTGTGTTGCTTGAGTTGGAGTGCACTAGTAAAACATAGAAATTTAAAAAAAAATCCCTAGAAGCAATATCTAGAAGCATGCTTATGATATCTTTATAATATCTAGAAGCAATATCTTTATAATATCTAGAAGCATGCTTGGAAATTTTGTTTAAGAACCAAGCCCTTTTATATTGCATGCTTATAGTAGGACTAGTTAAAGATTGTAATACAGTTAGATTGAAACTTTTTGAAAACTACACAGATGTAACACTAGTTGTAGTCTTTGTTGTAGTTTTATTATAATATAATTTGCCTAGTTATTGTTAAAAAAAAATAGGTGGATTTTCTAAGGAGGATAATTGGTTATGGTTCAAGTTGTCTTGGAAGCAATTCATGTATTATGGATGTCAATGGCATGGAATCCAAAAGGATTTTTGGAAGTCATTAGAAGGTTATTCTATAGATTCACATGGTCTATATATAATGGGAAAAAAAAGGGTTTTCTTTGTATTCATGGAAGAAACTAGCCCTACCAAAAGCAAATGGAGGTTGGTGCTTAAAGAACCCATTCCTCTTTTCAAAATCTCTTGTAGAAAAAAATGTGTGGATGTCAAATCAAGGAACTGAGCTATGGATTCAGGTAATTAAAGCCAAATATATTGCATTAGACATAGTGGAGGGATGGGTCAGGAACCCTGTAAAGTGAGTTCAAAATGTTTCAATAATGTGGAAAGCGGTTAATTATGCTTTTCATTTGGTTAGGAACTGGTTGATATGGAAAGTACACAAATGAGACATAGTACAAATTGGACTTGATCCATGGGTGGCTAGTAAAGGAAGAGAAAAATTATCCACACAATTGATACTAGAGTTAAGAGGTAGAGGATATTATATGTTAAGATAGGTTGTAAACTAGCCCAAAACAAACCTTTGGATCCAATAATGCTTGACCTACAGGGAGTTAGGAATCAGGGAGGAGTATGCAACTGAATGACATAGATACATATTCTATTTAAAAGATATCAATGCCAGAATCAAAGAGGAGGAGGATCAATTGGTATGATCGCTAAACTCATCAGGGGATGACAGACCAAAAATAGGGTATAAAATACTTTTTGAGGAGAGAAGGGAGGAGCAACATGTATGGTGGTGGAAAATCACATTGAAACTAAAGAGTCCAACCAAATCCAAAAAAATTGTTTGGGTGATCTTAAACAATAGGGCTCCCACATGGGATATACTACAAAAAATAACCGTTGTTGGACTTGGTTGGTGTAGCTTATGTCAGAAAGTAGAGGAAACAAATAAAAACATCATTATGACCTGCCCTTTTACAAAGGAAGTATTGAAGGGAGTGGAAAGGATGATAGGGTATCAAAATGTTTGGTTAGGAGATGATACTAAAGAGGCCTTTAGCTAATGGTGTGCCAATAAGTATACAAAAAAGATCAAAGCTTTCCCTTAAACATTGCATGGGGAATTTGGCTAGCCAGGAATTTGAAATTGTTTGAAGGGAAAGAGACATTACCTTTAAAATGTGATGTCCAGGCTTTAAACATCCTAATTGCATACCCTCAAACTTGGGAGAAATAAATAACAAACATTCCCACATAAGAGGTAATAAATAAGGATATTCCATAGACATATTTTGATGTTTCCTCTTAGGGGACCCCTCCTAGGGGGTGCGTAGGAGGAATATTGTTTGCATCTCAAAACCGTAGCATTAAATTCAAAGATGGAATTGGTCAAGAATCAAATAATTTATGTCAGTTGATGGCTCTCAAGCTAGTTTTGAAATTGGCTCAAGAGTTATGAGTTTCACATAATCCAAATTTATGGTGACTCACTTCTTATAATTCAATGGATGCGCAAAGAAGTAATAATGAGGAACTTTACAATACAAGCTTTGCTTAATTGTATAGAGTCACTACTTTCAACTTTAGATCACAAATATCATTTTCACACATCTACAAGTATATGAATAAGATAACGGATAAACTTTCCACGAAGTTGGAATGTGGAAATTAGTTGGTCTGAATGCATCATGAAGGGCACATCTTTGGTTATGCTCATGAGTATTTGATATAAATATGTTTTCATGTATTTAAATTTCTTGTATAACCCTGAGAACTAATGTTGGTAGATTAATGGGAGAAGAAGTATGTGTTTATTTCTAGTTTCCTTTGAGATGATGATAGAAAAAATTTGTAAATTTTGGCTACAACATGCAGAGTAGGGTGAAGAGGCATACATCGTTAATGATTTCTTTGTTTTAAAATCGAATTTGAGATGTATCACTCATTTAAATTTGAAATGCCATATCATGTTTAACTCTGGTTAAAATCATTTAATGTCATATTTTCATGGTAATCATTTAATTTAATGTCATTATATAATGTTTAACCATTTTTTAGGGTGAATTATTTATTATGCAAGAAGATACGATATGTTGATTTAACATGTCTACAAACTTAATTAAATGATTCAATCAATGATTGCCTAATTTGATTAATATTTTTAATTGATTTTTTGGATTAAATTATAATTTTTAATTTAATCTTAAATATTTTTACTAATTTTTTCATTAATTTTGATCAAATTCAATTATTATAGTTAAAACTAACAAAATAATCATTCCTCCAATTTTATATAGTGATAATGTCATACATATTAAATTGTGAAAACAATTATTATTATTAGCACGTTTTTTTATGAAGTTGTTTTGAGGGGTATGAATTTCACATTTACATTTAAACATGGAGAAAAGGATTTGAACTTTAAAATTCTTACAAGTAATAAAAATAAATTTACCAATTTACCATATATTAATACTTTTAAAATTGTTTTTTTTTTTTTTTCATTCTTTAACCTTGAATCTCAACTATCATTCAATTTACAATAAAGTAATACTTTTAAGGTTGATTATCATGCTCTAGCATTGAATCTCAGAATGATAGTTCATGTTAGGTACATGTAAATTAACAATCCACCTTACATATGGTGGTGGAACTTTAGTCTTGAAATTGCAAAAGACAAATTAGGAAACTTATCATTGTGTTGGGATCTAGTTCTTAATATTGTGTTATTGTGTCAATTATGATGATTGTTTTATGGAGGTCAGAGACGATGACATCTTGGGTAGTTGTCTATCAATAGACACCAAACATGATGACACTTTTCTTATATGTGTTGTTTCCCATGCTTGAGGTCGATGATTACTACTTGTCCTATCGATGTGAAGTTTTGCCACCTCACACGAGCATTGTGGTCTAGATAGATGACAACCATGATGGTTGCATCAAGAAAGATGGAATTTGATGCTCATGACATATTTAGGATTTCAATACTTATTTTACAGTGGTGAATAAATGTGGAACATACAAGATTACTTCCCATTAAATTATGAAAACTCAGATAGATGATGAACATTGGGATCTTATGTTAATTATTGAAATAAGTGTCAAGGTGATGTTGACATTAAACTTATGAATTGAATTGAGCCTTGCAAATACACATGGCATTGTGCATCGTTTCTCTAGATTAAGGTCGTGATGGACATTGTTGTTAATTTAAAGTTCATTATCTTGTCATTTTGGTCATACTTCACAACTATGTGGTTGTATTAAATGTGTTGGTTGTATTTGATAAATATGTTCTTTGTGTTAAAAAGTTTTTTTATGAGTGTGTTGGTTATATTTGATAAATATGTGGGTGTTCTTTTTGTGTTAACGGGTTTCTAAAGTGTGTTGAATGTTTTGTTGAGATGAGTAACAAAAAACACTATAAGTTTGGTAAGATGTAGAGGTTTTACGCATGACGAAATCTATTTGATATTTTATAATTGATTTTTCTAAGTTACCAAAAATAATTAACATGTGTAGTTATAAAAACTATAATATTAAAGAAATACATCTTAATAACAACTAAAAAGGTTAAAGAAACCCATCTTAAGAAGGTTACAAACATTAACTATTAATAATAATGTTTTTTTTTTAAAGAACAAAAACTTTAAACCCATTTAAGGGGGATAATGATAAAAAAAAAAGTTCTTCATTAATCTCTTCCTTGAAATTAAAAATATCTCCTTTAAAAAACATAAACGTACATTTATCAACACAATTAATCAAAAAACTAATTATTTTAATGAGTTTCATGTAATTAGCCATAAAAACAACAATTTTATAATCATGATTACAACATGTATTATAGCCCATTGATGGTCTTAATTATGCATTCATTGATGTGATTAGGATGTTGTATAAGATTCTATACACTTCATTTTCATTAAGTCAAGTGTATAGTAATTTTTTTGGGGGGGGCGGGATGCTAAGGTCCACTTTAACCTACAAGCCATCTAATTTAGCATATAAGCATTAACATTAGCCATGGAAATGGTGGTAAGGTCCACTTTAACCTCACTTCTCTTGTTGCAATAAAACATTTAGCACACAATTTTTTTTACACAAAATGTCTTTAGTGTATATTGTTAAGTACGTATCAAACACATCTTGATTATTTTATACGCTTGTGCACATAAAATATTTGTGTAGTCAGTCCACTACTTACTAGGTGCTACTGCGGAAAAACAATGATGCTTGTACACATAAAACCTCTTTTATTAGTTTAATGTATGACAATAATATATTATGATTATGTAGGTTTTCACAGTTATTCATCTTGTTGCTTGAGATTTATGGAAGAAAACTATGTAGATAGTTTTTAAACATCCAATGATTTGAGTGGACACTCTGCCCATCATCAGGGACAATTGAAGCTAAAATGTTAGAAAATAGTGCTAAGTAATATATTTATAGGATAAGCCCTCGAGGTGTAGAAAAATTGGCGATGGAGTGTACTTTTAAGGCACTTTGTTATGTGAAGTCGCCGGATTGAAACCCTCGACTAGCTTTGTGTGTCACGTGAGGGGATGTGTTGGCATGCCTGGGGTTATAGTGGTAGTAGTCAAATAACACGACCACATGTCAAGCGAGTACATGCCTGACTAGTTGTTGGTTTCCCCGGTCAAAAAATATATTTATAGGATAAAAGTCAAAAGTTCACTGTTGTAAAAAAGGAGAAAATATGAATAAGTTGTCATGAAAATATATTAAAACAATAAAATAGTTGTTGAGAATACTTGAAAACTTTTCTTTAATATTGAAAACAAGATATTCAAACAACTTGTTAAAGATGAAATATAAAATAAAGGATAAAAATGAGGGTAAATAAGGGATAAATAAAATAAAATAAATAAGTAAATAATTAACATAAAATATTGATAAATTGATTAAGAGGAAAAGGAAGGTCAAGATAGAGCAAAGGGGTTTCAATTGAAGAAAAAACAAATCAAAAGAGGTGAGAGAAATAAGGAAATAAACAATAAAAATTATAAATAGATGAGGCTAATGATCAAGTCGATATATGATGGGCTTCCAAGATTGGTTGAGTTTGTATCCATCTTCATGATTAAAATTATTAGGGTGTTTTTCAATTTCCATTGACTCTTTAATGATATGAGAGGAGTGATAGGGCGTCAAGGCGAGAATTTTCTAATCATCTTATTTGTTTTGACCAAATGAAATAGAAAGAGGAATTGGGATCCATGACTTTGAAATAAAATAAGCCACCCCAACCCGAAAGCTTATTAGATGATGCAATGCATGTTGTGCATGTCCTGAGCATTTTTTTGAGTTTTCCTATATGCATTTCTTCTGCAAAGAATTGAGAGTAAAGTATGTGCAATCTCTCAAAATTATAATCTATATTAATTGTGAGTTTTTAATCTACAATAGTTGTGAGTTCACCATATCATGCACGATTATGATGACAATTTGAGTACTTATTATTATGATGAAGGAATTTTTGTATTGTCATCCTTTGCACATTGTTTGCCAATGATCAACTTACATGTTCTCACACATTAACCATTTGTCATCATAACCTTACAATGATCTCACATATGACATTTGCCCCATCCATCATCATCACCTTACATGATCTCATTGGTGACCCTACGGTGGCATATAGAGCTTAAATTTATGGAAGTTAATCCCCTCTACTTTGAATTTTTGAATAGCATTCTAACTTCAAACCATTTTTTGAAAGTATTTTATACGAAACCAATGCACTTATTTCACATTTATCACATGTGTGTGCATGTATATCCTAAACACATTGGTGCACTAATTTATGACAAACACTGACAATAAATCTCTGCAAAAGAAAACGTCCATGAAATTTTAACTTTGGATTTTTTCACTTCTTTTTTATTGTAAACTATTTATTAGGTGCATTTATATGTACGTAGTGCACCATTGTACTTAAGTCTATTAAGCACACTGCAAGTCAAATTAAAAAAACAAAAACAAAATAGTGCACGTTTATCATTAATGAGCCTAAATATCAAGCGAAAAAACAAGCAAGAATTTCAATTTGTAAAAGTAAGTTTGTCTCTATTCTATTATTTTTCCAAATGTTAGAGGGGATTAGACTTGTGCACCAGAGTTACAAGGAAGAATTTGGAGTGGACGTATTTTTATGAAGAGCCAAATTTGCAAGGGATTGTCATAGGTCAAATACAAATCTACAAAGGAAAAATTTAAGGCATGTAACTTCATTATATTCATCTGAAATTTATTCTCTATTGATTCAATAAAATTCGTATTTTTATTTATTTATTGAAATTTATTCTCTATTGATTCAATAAAATTCGTATTTTTATTTATTTAAAATTTATTCTCTATTGATTCAATAAAATTCGTATTTTTATTTATTTATTCCTATTAGTATTTACAATGCATTTTCAAGAAAATAAAAGGGTTTTAGAGTTATCTTTAGCATTGCAAACTCTAGTTTTCTTGTTGTTTCTCCTTTCTTTATGTTGTTCTAAACTCCAACAATGAGACTTTTGTTTAGGCAACGAATATTTATTGGCTTTGTGTACTTGTAAATGGGGCATTCGATGTATGTTGGACTGGGACCACTCATTGTGTTGCAACCCAAATCTTATCGTTGTAAAAAAAAATGTTTTCAGGATCTATTGTGCACACTATACAATAACAATGCACCAACAATTTTTTTTATTAAGAGTGGATTGTTTGACATGGTCTTTTGAAAATTATTTTCGGCTTTACCAATGCACAATATACAAAAACAATGCACCAATGCGAAAAACTATAGTAAGTGCATCGTCTTGTCGATTTTTTTTTTTTTTTT
>CBVK0104168144.1:0-10888 GCA_900067695.1 Picea abies
TTAGGGGGTTAGGGAGGTTAGGACCCAAACATGCCCTCCCCCTTAAAAAGCAACATTGTCCTCAAGGTTGGAGATGAGGGAATTATTGAAGGAACATTGTTGACTCCCATGTGTCATCCTCGGGCTGTTTATCCTTCCATTGTATTTAGACCTCTCGGATAGTACGCTGGAGGAGATGACACTCTCTTTTGTCAAGGATAGCCTCAGGCTACAACCAAATGGAACCTTATTCATCTAATTCGAGAAGGCTAGTTTTAACACAACAATTAGATCCAACCATTTCTTTAAGAAACAAGCATGAAAGATTGGATGGATTTTAGAGTGGCTTGAAAGTTCTCATTTGTAAGCCATTGGCCCAATAAGTTTCAAGACCTTATACGGGTCATAAAACTTTTGAGCAAGCTTCTGGTGGTGGTTGTCTTCAATGGAGGTCTACTTATAAGGTTGTAGACGAAGGAACACCTAATCCCCTTCAAAATGGCATTCATAGAGATGTTGATCAACCTGTTGCTTCATCTAATTTTGAGCCATGACTAGATTATCTTTGTGAGTGGGAAGAATATTAGACCAAGCCGTCAAGATTTTGTTGACCTCTTGTACCTTGGAGACTCCTGGTAAGTAGGATAGCACTGATGGGGGATTTTGGCCATAGACAACCTCAAAGGGTTTCATTTGAGTGGCCCCATGATAAGTTGTATTGTACCACCATTCCGCTAGGGGTAACCACTAAACCCATCAGGATTGTCAGTCGAAAGAAAAGTACCTCAAATATGATTCCAAACAATTGTTAATAGTTTCAATCTGACCATTAGTCTAGGGGCGATAGGCAGTGCAAAGATGCAATTGAGTTCCCTAGAGTGGAAACAATTCTTCCCAAAAATTGCTAATGCAAGTGAGATCATGATCCATGACAATAGATTGTGGCATACCGTGGAGTTTAAAGATGTTATCCATGAATACTGGAGCGACTGTGAAAGCTTTAAAGGGGTGTTGTAGGGCATGAAAATGAGCATATTTGGAAAGGCAATCAACCACAACCATGATGACAGATTTATTGCTAGATTTGGGCAACCCCACAATGAAGTCCATAGAAATGTTAGTGCATACAGTGGGTAGAATAGGGAAAGGTTGTAGTTCGCATGGAGTTTCATTGTTTCTCCCTTGTGTCGTTGGCAAAGGTCGCATTTGGCCACAAAAGTGCGGATGTCCTTCATACCTTCTCAAAAAAATGAGTGTTTGATCCATTCATATGTTTTATGAAAGCCAAAATGACCTACTATTGGAGATGCATGGAGTTCAGATAGCATAGTTGACTTAATGGTGGACTCTTTGCTCAAATACAGACTCCCTTTATAGCGAAGCTCTTCATTGTGCCAAGTGTACCCTGGAGATGCATGAGTTGGCAATTGAAGTTGTTGTATCAGGTGGGCAATCCTGCGATCTATGAACCAGACCTCTTGGACATCATTTAACCAATTTGCTACGATGGAGGAGAGTGAAAAGAGGGACCCTTCCTCTTCATACTTTCTGGAGAGAGCATCAGTTACCACATTCTCCTCGCCATTCTTATAAATGATCTCATAATCATATCCCAACATTTTGGTAACCCATTTCTATTGCTTGGGGGACAAAATTCTTCGCTCTAGAAAGTTTTGAGGCTAGAATGATCAATTTTAATCTAGAAATGTTGCCTAAGCAAGTAGGGACGTTAGATATCCACAACATGCAAGATAGCCATCATTTCTTTTTCAAAGGTGGATTAGTCCAAGTGTCGCTCACAGAGTTGTTTGCTAGTAAAGACCAATGGTCTTCCTTCTTGCATAAGAATGCTCTGATGCCTTTACCCAAGGCATCACATTCTAAAATAAAAGTCTTAGTGAAATTTGGCAAAGCAAGTACTGGCGTTGTACACATAGCATTATTCGAATCTCAGAAGGCTTGATCTGTGGCTTCATTCCAATTGAAAACATTTTTCTTAAGTAAGGCAATGAGGGAAGCAACAATTCTTTCATAGTTCTTGACTAACTTTCTGTAGTACCCTGTAAAACCAAGGAAACCTTGGAAATTTTTTAGTGTCTTGAGATGTGGCCAATCCTTCATTGCTTCAGTTTTCTGT
The DNA here is from genome assembly GCA_900067695.1 of Picea abies. Taxonomy (NCBI): domain Eukaryota; kingdom Viridiplantae; phylum Streptophyta; class Pinopsida; order Pinales; family Pinaceae; genus Picea; species Picea abies. The sequence goes on from CBVK0104168144.1 coordinate 2,117, forward strand.
AGGTCCACCCATACACCACCATTACTAACAATATGACCCAAATATTCTACCTTAGAGGCACGTAAGGCACATTTGGACCTCTTGAGAAAGAGTTGATGATGAGAAAGTAGTTGCAAGACCTTATCCACTTGGGTGTCATAGGCATGCCAAGTTTTACTGTAGATCAGGATGCCATAAAAAAGGCAAGGACAAATGGCGTAGAAAGGGTTGAAAGATGTGGTTCATGAGACTCTAGAAGTTGGAAGGTGCATTACAAAGGCCAAAGGGCATCACCAAGAACTCATAATGACCTTCACGAGTGGAAAAGCAGTTTTGGGAATATTAGCCTACTTCATGTGAATTTGGTGATAGCCGAAATGGAGATCAAGTTTGGTAAAGAATTGAGTGCCTTTGAGCTCATCCAAAATATCATCAATGACAGGAATGGGGAATTTATCCTTGACAATTATTTTGTTGAGAGCATGAAAGTCAGGACACATGCGCCAAGTGCCTTCTTTTTTTAGTACCATGACAATTGAGGTAGGGTGGATGACAACAACAACTAACAATTCCTAAACAATCTTTTCAATTTCATTGTTTTGAGCAAATGGGTGGCGATAAGGGCATACATCGGGTGGGAGGCTCCCTGGTATGAGCAAAATAGAATGATCATACGCATCGCGGGATGGTGAGAAGCCTTTTGGGGTTTCAAACACTGATTGGCATTTGGCCAAGACCAACTGCATGTCAGGATGGATGGGTTGCGTAGGGGTCTCAAAGGCTTGAATGGCATGGAATTGGGCAATAATGACAGATTGTCCCTTTTTAAGAAGTGTTTCCATGTGGTGTGAGTTGATGCTAGAGAACCTTTTGTGATTCCTTGGAAAATGTAGTGATGCCCTTCTTGCTGGAAACTCATGTATAACTCTCAAAGATCCATGATGATGGGGCCTAGTGTCCGTAACCATTCGACGCCCAAAATAATGTCACAAACACCCATTTCAATAGCAAACATGTCTGATTTCAAGGAATAATCACCCATTTGAACCCACACATTTTCACAACAACCCCCACATTTCATGGAACCACCATTAACAATCATGATCTAGAAGTTGTTCACAACATGGATATAGTAGAGTGTTTCTTGGGCTACCCAAAAGTGAATAAAGCTATGGGTGCTACCATTGTCAATTAATATAATGAATTTACGATGCTTGATGTAGCCAATCAATTTGAGGGTTTGGGGAGATGAAATACCAATCAAGGCATGCAAGGCAATTTGGGGTCCCATATTCGACTTATCAAAGGTAGGAATGTTATCAACTAGCGAAGTAGAGGTTCTTGAGGTATAGTGTCAGCGTTGTCCTTTGAAATGTCCTCTGAAATGGCCATAAAGAGTTTTTGCTCCTTACATTTATGCCTAGGAAAATAATTGCATCACAATCATAGTAGAGACCTTTAAGTTGTCATTCTACCATTTTAGCATGGGTTAATTTGTGGATCTTGAGAGGAGGAGGAATAGAGATATCAGTGGGATGGGGGAAAGGAATAAAGGATGGTTTTTCGATTTGGGAATTCCTGACCTTTTGGGATTGCCTGGCTCTTTGAGAGGCTTCTAGACAAGTAGTAGGGAGAGCCATTAAGACTTGGGCATGTATCTCTTCCTTTAGAACACGAATGAATCATTCCTTGAAGAAGGCATTTGACATGCCTTCAGTGTATAAAGTAATTTTCTCAAAAGAAGAGATAATCTCTTCAATTGTACCAAATTTTTTAAGCTTGGTCAGTAGCCCAAATAATGTATGTTTGGTTCAAAACATTCATATACATCTGCTACAAATTGTTCCAAGCAATATAACCCCTGTGGGATTTCTTATTCCATTTCCACCATTGCCAATGTTTAGGATCTAAATATAAGACACCCACACAAAGTTTCATTAAGTCATTGGTGTTGCCATGCAGGGAAAGTAATGTTTCATCTGAGTGACCTAGCATATGGGGTCAAAGCCATCAAATTTGTTTAGATCCAATTTAGGGAGTTGATGCCATGTTTGAGTCATAGGATCACAAGCATATTGTTGAGAGTTATGCCCCATGGGATTGGAGGATTCAACTGCCTCTAGTTGGAGCAATTGTTCCTTGAATTGATTATACATTATTATGAGTTGGGCTATCTATTGTGGTAACGATTCTAGTGTGTTGAGATTGGCATTGACAGAAGCAAAGTTTTGATTGGTAGAGGATTGGGTAAAACCTAGTTGGTGGTGCAACTCCTCACACATAGTTTCCAAGGTTGAGACTCGACTGGTGAGATCATGGTTTTTGTTAGCCAAAGGGATGGGGGTACACGAGAAAAAGGTTACTTGAAGTGGTACCAATGTGCTCAGTGCTACTTTTTGAGGCTATTGAGATAGTTTCAGGGTAATGGGGTGAACAGGTCCACCAAAAAGGTATTATGGGAGAGTGGTACCAATGTGATCAGTGTTTCTTGTTGAGGCTATTGAGATAGTTGTTGGGTAATGGAGAAAGCATGTACACCAAAAGAAAAAGTCTTACTAGAGAGTGGTACTACAATGATCAACGTGACACAAGGAGTCTATTGAGATAGGTCCCAAATAAGGGTGTGGTTAGGATCCAATTTTTTTTTACTATTGTAAAGTTATACTCCCACTTGAATAATATTTCTCTAACAAAATGATCAAACTCTTAGTATTGCATGAATAATTTTACATGGATAGAATGCTCAAATTCTTAGTAATTTAGATTATGTAGGAATTTTGTTCATTGATAGCAGGAAGTAGTATTTATAGTGATTGATTGCGCAAATTTTCAAGATTTACCCTTTTGTATGAGTTTCCAAAACTTGCAACAAGGAATAGGGATTCAGGGGTCTTACGAAAAAGGGAGTTGCTAGGTGTTATCTCTCTCTGATATAAGTGTAGGGTCCAATAGTAGTACTCAACCCAATTTCTTAAGGTTCTAACTAAGGAGGCTCAACCATACCATTATTTGTACTACTTGATTACCTATGTACTAGAGAGTAATATTTCCGAGTGGTGTTCTTAGTGTCACTATAACAACTAGATGATCAATCAACTTGTCTAAAGCCTATTTCAGGAAACCTTGAGGACTTTTGATACACCTGAGGGTACATGGAAGTGAAACTCCATATACATGTTCTATTTGATGCAGTACTACTCAAAGGGGTACCAAAAGGTGTTACAAGGGTTTCCAACTAGGTGAAACTGCTTGTATTTCTTGCGTGTATGCTTCCCCTATCTCAGTATTACTCGTTGAACGAAAGATCATTGTGTTATTTATAAACATCAGAACATGTCTTTAGCCTGTAATTTTTTACTATAAAATATGTGCTTAAGAAAGTTCTTTGATACCACTTGTGGTGTTCTTTATTAGCAAATTGAAATATAGAAATCATAAATACTAGCTTTTACCCATATTTACTACAAAAAAGATAGATTGCAACCACAATATACAAATAAAGAACCAAAATAACATCATAATATTATAACTTTATTATTGGAAGCAATGTTCACTTGCCTCTTAGAGGGGGAAACCTCCAATTGTGTAGAGCTCCAATTATAAATAACTTCACTAGACATCTCATTCCATTGCTTCTACATCTTTATATGGTACTTTTTACCTTCTAGGAACATTCTAGAGATTGAACTTTCTAGTAGGCAAAATCTTCTAGTAAGCCTTCTTTCATTTATTTCTTTCACACTACCACATGGGACTTATTTACTAAATATGGCCTCCATATATAGCAATACATAGCAACATATCTATCTACATAATGGGTTAGACATGTTACGCCCCTATTATAGAAATCCAAAATTTACATCCAACTTTTGGAAGATATTGTTTGAAAGGTTGGACACTAAGTAAAACTTTAATACTACTTATCATCTACAAATGGGTGGGAAAATTGAGAGAACTAATTGGATACTTGAAAATATTCTTTGCATGTATGTTATGAACAAATCAACTAAGTGGGAGGATTACTCACATCTTGCAGAGTTTGCCCACGACTATGAATTTTTATTAACAAATATATTTTATAATAGGAAAATGGTAGTCCTTTTTGGCATAAGATATGAGTGGGGTTTCCATTGACAAATCAATTTTGTATTAGAAGAATTGTATCCTTTGTGGGAACCATCTTGGAATACACAATTTTATGGAAAAATCATATTATGGTCAGTAACAAGAACATTATTATACACTCTAGCAACAATGGGAGTACTCGGTGGACTACCCTTGGAAACTATCAATAGTTTCTTATGAAGTTCCGAAGACCTTTTTCCTTAAGGAAATGATAGGCATTATGAGGGAAGAACATTGCATTGGAAGTTTTCCATGTTCCTTATTCATAAATCAATTTCCTTCTAAAATGATTTGGTGTCTTAGTTATTCTTTAGCACAAGAGATATTAAAGGGAAACTATAATTTCAACATTGAATCCATTAATGGTAAATTTTTGAATGATCCTTTTCACTTGATTCAAGTAGGTAGAAAAATATATGAGACTTAATGATAAGAAGTTGCATGCTAATTACTTGGTTTTATAATTTCTTGCATCATTGAAAGGAATTTTTCATATTGGATACTTGATTGTGCTTCTAAGATTTCTTTTAGTTGTGAAATGTGGTACAAATAAACCCAAATAACATACATTATGATGCCCAAGTGAGTCATGCATATATGCATTAGAAACGAAATGTATCCTTGTTTTGATGAAATAGTACATGGGTGTGTTACATAAATATGTAATGTTAGTGAATGGAAACATGTTTCATGAGGAGACAACTCAATATGCCCACAATCTCGCGAGTGCAACAAAACTTGGACCAACAAGTATGAAATCTGCATTGATAAATTATTTGGTTTGAAATTTTTTGTGCAATGACATGTGAGGATACTTTAACTCCAAAATTCTCCTTTGACCCTAACATGAGATCAACATTTAATAATCTTGTTGAACAAATGGAAAGAGACTACTTGCACCTACCCTATATTTGCAACAAAGAGAGTATACAATTTTTTTTTACCCTCGGGTGGAGTGATGATTCCATTTCACAAAGATGGGGTGTTGAGCTAAAAGTGTGCAACTTGAGGTAAGTGTCAAGCTTGGATCATAAAGATTTCCAACCATATCCTATGATTGTAGAAACCTAAATGGATGTCAAAAGTCCAAAGTGTAACCAAGCTTGTATGAAGATGATTTTGGCAACCTTTGAAGAATGGGATTTTTTTTATGAGATCTAGATATCTATTCCAAAAAATGATAGGCAATCGCATGGACAAAGTCATTATTGTGCTTAGTTAGATGTATAGTATGTAGAGAATCTATAGTGATACTTATTTTTTTTCAAAGGAGATTCTCCTAGGAAAACCTAAGGGATGCTTGTCCACGTTCTTGGATGATATCCCTATTAAACCTGTTGATGAAGACTGGTGACACTCACCAAGGGCTTCAAATTGAGCACTCATTGGCACATAACTAGCCGAATACCCAATGACATTGGAAAAAAAGAGCTGAGCTAACCCCTTGGGCTCAATTTATAGTGATTTTCACAAGAGATTACGGGAATTTAGGCATGAATGTTGAAATTATTCAACACATGCTAATGGTCCTAGTTCTATTTCTAACCTATCTAGGAAAATAAAAAAACATAATTCTCTATCAAAACTACAATCTAAAATTTACTAGACATTGAAAAACATTCTACTGAAGAAAGTAACAAGTACACAATTTTGAAACTCAAATCACATCATTGTTTATTACTCTTGAAAATAAGAAACATCAAAAGATCGAATCTCTACCATTCACCCATCGTTTCTGCTGTAAAAATTGAATGAATAAACCCTATACCCCAACCTTTTTTTTATAGACTAAGAAGAAGACAAGGTACAATGAATCTAGACACATGCACAACAACATCTTCACTAAACTAAACCTAAACCCTATATCTATTCTTAGCCCCATGATTAGCACCCTAAACTTGCATGAAAGATCTATTCCTAGAAAAATGTGTCCACTAGAAGAGAGTGCAAGTATGCATGTATGGATTTTTCTCTTCTAGGGATTTGCACCCCATCTATTCTTGGAACCTTCCCACATGCAAAGCACTCTAACTAATTGTGCATGCAACTACTAACTTAAGAAAAAATCATAAATAGTATTAAATTTCTTAATATGAAACAACAACAAAACTATAACTGAATTGATGATGGTGCATGCTGTTAGCACTCTGTAATTTGCCTAGGCTAAGGAGGTAACTCACAAAGGTAACCTAAAAACCAACTTTAAGACTGGAAGCTAGCCCTTCCAATATAGAGAGGGTCTCTCTGAGACTTGATCTCTGATAGATAGATTGTTTTTGAACTGATGGCTAGGTTTAGATGATTGAGGTAGTTTTTTCAAGGTTTTCTAGCAAGGAGGTATGGTATCTATTGGGTAATGGAGTCAACCCCTAAAAACGAATGAAAACAATGACTAGTATGTTGAACTTCCCAGAGGAATAAAGGATAAATTAGGTGATTAAATTTCAGTTTTTTAGTTTGTTGTGTAGGGTGAAAGAAGAAGGAAACATGTAACAAAATCATAGCACCATGAAAGATGAATTCTGACCAGTTAAGAGAGAAAAAACAAATTTTAAATCACTTGAATATAAAGCACCATTCAAATGAATTTTAGACCCTTTAATATCATATTTAAAGAGATTAAAAGAAGATGAATAAAAAAACACAAGAAGTACATACAAATACTAGAGCAGAAGCTTCAAGACACCACCATTAGAATCTTTTTCTTGGAAACTTTTGGACTTCTGCATTTGTATTTCATTCATATTCAGAGAAGGTTTTTACAATTCAAGAAAAATTACTATACTTCTTCCAAATCACCCCTTTTACATTCAACATGCTCAAATATATAAGAAAGACTCTTCCCCACGCTGAGGAGGTCGATCTCAACCATTATCCTATAGTTTTGGATCTAGTTACATCAAAATCAGAACAAACTCAAAACTGTCTGCTAAGAAATAGGAGTTAATTTTTTGGAAAACAGGGGTCAAAGATGTCATCATATTTCTCAAATCATGATAGTTGTTACAAAACTGGGAGAGGTTTTTGGAGATGAACTTGTGCTTGAGAGAAACCTCTTCCAGTTTTTGGAAATTATTCTCCACCTTCTCGGGATTTGTGCCCAAAGATAATGACTAAAACATGAAAACATTAAATGCTTAAATTTGGAATAATGTGACGTAATGATTCATTTAAATCTCTCAAAATATGACACTTGTGTGAAAAGTGAGAGCATTTTTTGTTATTTAGTTCATTATTGACAAAAATGTCTCTAGGTTCTTCCAAAAGCCTCTCCATTTGTTCGCAACGCGGTCTTGAAGTTGACTACAAAAACAATTATTCCTAGAATTTGCATAGCGTGCCCTGCATACTTTGCATAGCGCACTTGATTTTTCTTGAAACCCGTGTAGATCCTGGTGGAAGAACTAACTGGAGACATGTTTTTACCTCAAATATTGTATACCCATTACTTCATGCTATCCTTTCTAATGATGTGTGCCTACAACATTTGCGTAGCGAGAGCTTGCTACGCAAGTGTTGTGTATGACAATTTACCAGTCAAAAACTACAACTATGCTTAGGAAATGACTTATGTTGTCACCCTTCTACAAAAATTGTTCTTCATCATCATGTCCTTTGCAATTACTTAATGCAAGCTTCCCATAATGAGCACAACTTATATGACATAACCAAAACATGAACTGACCTCTTACCCAAAAAAGACAAAATTGTAAGGTTTTCTTCACTTATATCTCTGTAATCTTAGCAAGAAGGTTTACTCTATATTTAACTTCTCCATCAAAGTTCATTTGTAACCTCAAGGACCACCCTGCCTGCTCAAAAGACACTCTGTATGCAAGTTCTGAGTTAAGCAAAGTCAATTTTTGTGGCTCGTACCTCAACACATCTCCTCCCCTGTACTGGCTCGTACCTCAACACATCTCCTCCCCTGTACTTCTACTTTTCCTGTGTTGTCATGGATCTGTGATTTTTTCTTTGCAAGGTAAAATTTCAAAACTTTTAAAAGAAGACGGGTCTTTGAAACTCAGCAAGCAAGCTTACACAAAAATTTAGCAGGGCTAGGGTTTTGCTTGAATTAGTATAACAAGATTTCGTTGTATGAGAGGAAAACTAATTAGGAGATAGGCTAGCATAAACAACAGGCTCCAATGGTTTTTACATAGTAATACAAAAAACATGAAATGCGTAGCAAGAACCACAACAACAAACTTTGCGTAGCAAGGAGTCTACATAGTATTTGCGTAGCAAGGGAACTGTTTGCATAGCAGAGGATTCTCAGAGCTTGATTGAGAGGAAATAGTTGATTCATAGGTCAAGGATTCATGCAAATGAATAAAAGGTGGGGAAGGAAAGTACCCATTTAGGTGAAAAGACTTTTTTCAAATTCATCCAAGTAGTTTGCGGAACAAATTTGCACAACATGCACATGTTTTGAGTTTTCCAACGGTACGAATGACATGAGATGTAGTCATTGTCCCTTTTCTGACCTCATCAAGTGTGATGATGAACCATGATACCATTTGACATGACTTTCATCCCTAACCTATGACTCGACTTTGACACATAACTTCCCATTTTGTGACATGATTTTAAACTAGGAAAACATGGACCTTTACAACTCTTTCAATATAATGGACTCTTATACCCCTTGATTCCTTGTCTTTCATG
>CBVK0104174201.1:0-11133 GCA_900067695.1 Picea abies
GTGGGAAGTATAAGGGCATACACCCCCACCTTAGGCTTCATCACTTTATGCTTCATCGTATTTCTTTAACAAGGGTTTGTTAAGAGAAGTATAAGGACATACACCCTCTTAGCTTAAACCCTAGCCTAGAGAAACTCTCCTTGGGAAGTAAAAGGGCTTACACCCCCAACGAGGTAGCTTCTCTAGGCTCCTTTTTTACTCCATTAACCCAATAGTAAAGGAAATGGTCATACTTTTTTGCATTGGAGATATAAAAGCATTGCCTTGGGAAACACATTTTTTGGTCTTTTGAAAGGTCTCTTGCTTGAAGTTGATTTGTCTCATTGATAGGATACTTCCCCCACTAGGGCGTCCCCTCTCTCCCAACACTCTAATTTTTGTTACAAACTTTAACCTACATCCGTTAGAGTTGCATAACCCTAGCTATTAACACTCTCATAACTCCTAAACTAACCCTATACTAGCTCTCTAACTTCGCTCACCTAGTCTACTAATTAGGGCGCATATTTTGGGATAATTGTTGGCATCTTTTGATGGTTAATTTTGCTGTTGCATGCCATTAAATGCTACATCCATAAGGCTTCAATTTTCTACATAAAACACATGTTATAATAACTTGCTTTATTCATCCTCATAGTGCCATTTTCAGTCATAATTGATTTCCTAACTCATTGATAATATCGCTGATTGATCTCATTCTTTACATGTTGATTTGAATGTCTTACTTGCTGATATAAACTGTCGTCTACTGCTGCAAATTAGGGACAACAAGATTAACATGTGTATCCATACTAACATATATCATTGCAATTTGGATTTTCTTGTGTCTTGGATAGGTACAATCATTCGGAGAAACACTATACCTGTGGGGAAACAATTACTTTATTTGCAAGGTATCTCTCCCTACCTTTTATTCCACTTAGACTTGACCTATAGAGGCTTCACTTCCATTTCCATCCATCTCCATCTCAATCCCCCCTAGGGTCACTGAGATCGCCTCCCTAGAGTGACCTAGTCACCCTTGAAGTGCGGGACCTACATCGAGGTGAAATTGGGTGTAGGAGTCCCAAGTTGTAGCACTTTCCTTGTGGTTGGGTCGGGCTTTTTCCAACCTACAACTTGCGCTATAACATGTTGTATGCAAAGCACCGATGTTATTATAATTTCTACACACCGACTCCACATTGTTTGCGTGTGAAGCACCGATGATTTTTTAGTTTATTTACACCCCGATGCATTTAACTTATTGTGTGCCTTTCTACTTGTATAATTAGTACGTATTGGTGCCTATATAATTAGTATGTATCAGTGCCAATATTACCATGTGCATCAAAGGGTAGTGAAATTCAGAATATTTAAGGTGAGATGTCAACACCATTATTTTTACTAAGCACCAGTGCATACATTGTATTTAGAGCCCCAGTGCATATATTAAACTTAAAGCATCGATGCGTACATTGTATTTAGAGCCTTGATGTTTATTATAAACATGGGCACTATTAAATTTTGAAACGATAAATATTATTATATGTTATGTCATTTGCAAAACGATGTTTTTCTCAATAGTTTGCATCGATGTGTTTGTATAACTAATGGGCAACAATGCATATGACTCCCCAAAACACATTGCACCTTCTTGCGAGTTCATAAGAATATAGTGCATACATTTATTGGTAACATGTCCTCACACAATTTTGGAGAATATGTTGAGTACATTAAACAAAATCCCCGATTTCCAGAGACAAATATTCCAAAACATAGAACTTGCAGTAAAATTCAATTATATTGATTGTCATTCATCACTTGAATTTTTGTCATTACTCGAGTTGGGTGCATGCCTCATTTATTCATCATTTGTAAGTGATATTGTACTTTCGTTATTTAACCTAATATTTTCTTGATTAACTTGTTTTTTATGTTCCATCTCTTCATCTTCCATCTACAGACATAAAAATAAAGTGTAATAAGTATATCTACATTTTTATAATATAGTCTTTCATAAAGTGTAGTTGAAGCGAGTCTTTCATAAAGTGTAGTTGATATAATATTTTTTTTTTATTTTTTTTACAAGAATGATTGTTGGTTTGTATTAAAAAGAAAGAGGGAGGTTGCTTCCTAAGCGTCCAACCTCCAAATGTTTACAAAAAATCAAGAGTCTTGGTTCAAAGGCTTGTTCTGACATATTACAATTGATACTTGAGGAAAAATGATGTCTTATAGAGTGACAATTTTCAAATTGGACATCATGGCTACTGTAAATTCTAAAAAAACTATTGCCCAAAAAACAAAATTTACATAACATGCTTTTCACAAAAAACCTAGAAAATGTCTTGCTCCCTCCTTGCCTGCTTGTTTTCTGGTGCCACTGATTGATGACTGCTACCTTGGTGGACTTCCTTCAGAAGATTAGTCTGATTCACTGTCGGTTCTTCCATGTTTTCATGTTCTTCGATATTGTTTGAATTATGCTTAGACCGGACGTTGCACCTGAAAACACAAAGAGGAGGCAAGTTTTCAGCTTCGAGGTGTCCTATATCTCTTTTAATTCTTCTGATTTGGTGTTCCTATTCTTTGGTTCTTTCTCTGAGGCATTTGAGCTCCATGTCCTATACTGCCTTGTGTGCTTTAAGTTTTTCCACCTCTTGCTGAATATTTTTCTGTTGCGAGGAAATATCTTGCATTTCCTCCTGATGCCTTCGCTCCACACCTTTCTGTCGTCCATCCAGACACACCATGAAATTGGACAACACTTCCTCGAGAGTGTCCACATCATTTTTGAATTTGGGAGGGAAGGAGAGAGTCAGGACTATAGACTCCATTGAAACAACGTCATGACCTATGGTGAGGGGAAGGAGCCACTGTAAACACCACTAAAGCTTTCTTCTAACTGCACACTAGAGAGGCATGTTCACAACCATAATGCACAATACCAAATTTCCCTTATTCATAGTGAGCTATGATGCATTATGTTGTCATGATTCTAACTCCCACATGCTTTGTCTGTTATTCGGAGTACGTATTGGTCATTTTGAGACGTGAAGTCGTCCGGGAGGGAGATATGCTAGGTTGGGAAATAAATATAAGCGCGACCCAGATGACATGCCGAATAGGTATGACATGAGGTCGATTCGTCATTTGAATTGAAATGGTCATTAACATCTAAAACATGGAGGGTGGGTATGTTCTATGGGATCAAATCCCACCTTATAAGCTCCCCACAAGAGAGCTTCCCTTCATCTAGGGTGCAAGATTGGATTGCTTGAGTATCAACTTTTGAGTTCTGGTCTCTTGATACATGAAAAACTTGGAGGGAGTCCAAGCTTTCCTTGAGATCTAGGATCCTCTGGGTTATTCGTCCGATGATGATATTGCTTGGGGGGATTTTTCGATAAACAGTTTGGATTATTAAGGAGGAGTCTCCTACAAGGGTTATGTTTTTAACCTGTCTTTCCTTAGCAAGATCCAAACCTTTCTAGGCTGCGAGCACCTCAGCGTGATTGTTGGTTGTTTTCCCTAAACCCAAAGAATAGATGATTATCTTGGATCCTTCGGGGACATACAACACCCCCACTCTTGCCACCTCTGGATTTCTTATCGAGGCTCCATCAAAAAAGAGGATGTGTTGATTTTTGGATTTTATCCAGGCTTCCAACTCACTTGTCAGAATTCCGAGCTTCCAGGAAGGGGAATTACCTATTGAATTATTTCTAGAAAGCTTCATGTTGCTTGAGTTGTTCAATATCGGGTTCAACCAAAGCCTCTCTTGAACCTCAAGATCTAAATCCACCTAATTTGAATTACCTTTTAATTCAATTGTTTAATTCATCAATCCTCGTGCTTGTGACACTAATCTTCAAGGTTGAGTTTCTTCATTGGTAAAGATTTCTTTATTTTTGGCTAGCAATATTTTCCGGTTCACATAGAATGGAAAAATGGTCCATACCTGTTTCAGAAGAGGTTTTTTAAGAAACTTCCTTGGGTATCTTCTATGCCTGGATGAGTAGGCTTCAATAATGCTAAACAGAGATAAAGGATGCTCCACCAAACCTGCTAATAGGATCATCCATACTTCATTAGTATAATCACATTCAAGGAAAATATGGGAAAGCGATTCTTCATTTTGTTTACAAAGAAAACACTTGGATGGAACTTGTATTCCACGCTTCATTAGATTTTATGTTGTTAATATTCTTTTATGACAGAGAACCCAACTAAACTCTTTTACTTTTGGGATGGCCTCGCTTTTCCAAATAATGTTCCAATCTAGTTCTTCTGTAGGGAGAGAAAGATGGAGCAACTGAGACTGATATCCTAATTTGATCATGCATTTTCCTCCTTTCTCACCCGAACCTCTTTCATCTTGAACAAATTTAGAAGTTCGAGCTTTTCCTTGAAGAAGAGCTACTAATTGATTCCACGAGTTGAGAAGATCAGGAGGCAAGTTTGGGTTTTTCTAGCCTTTCCAAGATTCGTCAGGGTCCCGTTCTGAAATATCTAAAAGGGAGCAGTGATTGTTCATTCACATCTAGATTATGAGAGGGGATAGATTTTATCTTGTGGCCATCGGGGGTTCACCCATGATACCATCCTCCCAGATCTTAATTTTCCTTCCTTTCCCAGGGATCCAAGTTAAGTTCTTCTTAATTAGAGGCATAGCTTCCTTACATAATTTCTAGATGGGGGAGATGCTCTTCAATATTGGATCCTTGTCTAGGCATCTTTTCCCTTTCTTGGATAGGTATTTATTTAAAAGGCTATATTTTCACCAAGCTTTACCTTATGATATCATTATCCACATAAATGTATCCTCAAGGGCCTTGTCTATTAACATCAAATCTTTGATGGCAACCCCTCCACGTTCATAAGGAGTTATGACCGTTCCCCATTTTATTAAGTGGAATTTCTTTGTGTTTGTTTTCCCACCTTGCCATAGAATTTTTCTTAACAAAGAGTTCAAACACTGGTGGACACTTGTCGAGGCTAGAAGGATTGAACTCTGATATATTTCCATTGAAGAGAGTACAGGCTTGATTAGAACAATTCTTCTAGTCGAATTCAACCACTTAGCTCCCCATTGGTTCAGTTTTTTCCTAATCTTATCTAATATATTTTTCCAATTCGCACCTCTAGATCTTGTGTGAAAAATAGGGACCCCTAAATAGGTGAAGGAGTGCCATTTTTATGAGTAATTGAAATTTAGCTTCCCTGCCAAAGCTCACAGTCTGCTTTCTGAAACCTTACAACCATACATCCAACATTTTTTGTTGTTAACAACCCCCCCTCAACAGTTCTAGATATTGATGCATGATCATATTAAATATATAGGCTAATAAAACATAAGCTCCTCCCAATAACAAATCATCATCTGCAAATTGGGAGTGATTAATCTCCTTGACTCCTTTGACTATATAAATTCCAGGAAGTCTTCCACTAAGTATTTTGGGCTCCATCTTTCTGCTTAAAGAATCTGCCATTATCACATAAAGAAGGGGAGATAACGAACATCCTTGCCTTAGTCTCCTACTACTTTGGAAGAAGTTCCGTGGTCAACCATTGATGAGAACAACTATCCATGGACCATTTGCACAAGCATTTATCCAAGAAATAAAATCATTAGAGAAACCAAATTTCTTCATAATTTCAAAAAAGAAGTAGAATTGTGCCCTGTCAGAAGCGTTCACCATGTCCAACTTTATCACCATGCCACTTTATTTTATGATCTTGTTTGAGTGGACCGCCTCTTGGACTAAGAGGATATTATCCAGGATTTGCCTTTTTTGCAGGAAACCTCCTTGATTTTCAGAGATTATTCTAGGAAGAATCACTTTCGACCTATTAGCAATTATTTTGGTTAGGATTTAATAAGAAGAATTACATAAAGAGCTGGGTTTGTGTCTGGAGAAATTTGAAGGATTAGAATCTCTAGGGATCAAGGATATAAAGGAGGAATTAGTGCCCCCTCCTACTTTACACCATTTTTTGGACCAAGATAACATTTTACACAAGTATTTCTTGACCACTTCCCAACAACTTCGAAAGAAGGAGATTGAAAATCCATCAAGACCCGATGCTTTGTCTGGCCCAAGACCCCAAACAACCTGTTGGACTTCCTCCCCTTCAATATCTTTCAGAAGAATTTTATTATCCTCTTGCGATATTAGAGAAGGGTTTCTTACAGAAAACTTGTGCTGAGTTGTGTGTCATGGTCCTCATCCTTCGTCAAAAGAGCCTGGAAGTGTGAAGTAGCATCCCTTTTGATTGTTTCATATTCAGAAATGATTTCCCTAGAGGAAGAGGTAATCTCTTTTACAGATTTCCTAAGTTGTTTGGCCTTGGCTTGTTTGTGAAAGAACAAGGTATTTCTATCTCTTGAGCTCAACCAAAGGCTTCTTGATTTCAATCTCCAATGTTCTTCTTCTCTTCTATTGGTTTGATGCAATTCTTTATAGAGTTGTTGTTCTCACCTTTGGAGAGTTTGAGTGTATTCCTCTTCCTCCATTATTTTCTGGATTTTTGCCAAATCACTCTTTAATTTAAGCTTCTTTTTTTTAGGTTCCTCATAATGTTTTTTCACCCAATCTTTGAGGGCTTTCTTGACTTCTCTAAGGCTGGATTCAAGAATAAAATTGGCCGATCCTTCCACTTTGTTTGACCACACCCTTTTGATTAAATTCATTGCTTCTTTGTTGTGTAACCAAAGAGGGTTCAATCGAAAAGGAAGGGGACCATAATTCTTTCCCGCCTCCAGGATCAAACTTATAGGCTTGTGGTATGAAGTTGCAGAGGTTATAATCTTTGAAGAAATTTCTAGATTTTTATCCAAAAATCTGTTATGGATAAGGAATTTGTCCAATATAGTTGTTATATGAGCTTTGTCTAATCTTTTATTTGACCAAGTAAACTTACCTTATATTGGCTTAACATCCATGAGATCCCATTCTGAGATCAGGTCTTTTATGGTTTCTCTTAGAGGGTCATGAATGGGATTTCTCCCTCTCTTCTCTTCCTAAAACAAGACCTTGTTGAATTCACCAGCCACTATAGTGGTTCTTAACTCTAATGAAGATCTAGTTAACTTGAGTTCATTCCAACGAGCTTATTTTTCCCCAGGGAGAACCAAAAATAAACATTGAATATTTTGTAAGTGTTACTGGTGGCTTTTCATTTTAGATCTACTAGAATCCAGTGTTGGGTTTTTTCCACTAGATTTGATTCTATCTCCTAAGTATTCAAAAATATTCATAGACCTCTAGAGCTCCCCTTGAGCTTACTGATACACCTGTACTTAAATCCCAAAAATGTTTATTTAAACCTAACAGATCAGAATCTGAAAGTTTGGTCTCCTAGATTAGAAGGACCTTGGGTTTTTCTTCTTTGATTAAATCCTTCATTACTTCTACTTTGTATTTACTTCCAATACCTCTACAATTCAAGGAGATTATCTTCATTATTTACCTTGTGAGGAAAGAATACCACTTCCTTTCTGGGACCCTTGCCCACTTCCTTTCCCTGTGTTACCTTTAGCCGCTTTGAATGACTTTTCAATTGTAGTTTGAACACCCATCATTTTGTCTTTATTTTCTTCTTCTTCCCAGATTTCCTTAGCTGACTTCTTCCTTGGTTTTTTCTTTTGCTTGTCTTCCAAGCCTTCGTATTCTTGGTCACTAGAGGTTGACTGGGTCTGTCTTCTTATTGTTACTCCAGAGGGGGGATTTGTATTGAGTTGATTTTTTCTTGATACTCTGAGGATTCTTGGTTGGGAGTGGGAGTTTAAAGTTCCTAGGAAGCTACCGACATGATCAAGGAGGGGGAGATTAACATAGGAGCTCAATAAGGGAAATATGAACCGAGTGGCCTTACAGAAGGGGAAACCACCTCAACGAAAGTTGGAAAGGGCTGTGACATAACCTCAAAATAATTTGTTGAGGTCAAAAAGGGATTTGAGTCTGAATCCTGAGGGACTAAAGAGGACGTGGAAAGAATGGGATTCAAGGAAGAGGCACGAGGAGGTTCAACTATAGAAACTGCATGAACAAGAAGCTTTCAAAGTGCTTGGACTGGCTTGGGCAACATTTGAGACACGAAGCGAACTTGAGGAGGGTTTCTGAGAGGGAGGTTGGTGAACTCTTCCACCCACCATTTTCTTATTTACAATTTTCCACTGTTCCTCTAAGGCTTGGGGTGTTGGGGATTGGGGAACTACCTTTTTGTGGTCTTTAAAAAAATGCTTGTATTCATGGCATGCTTTGTATTTAAATGGTAATTGCTTGTAGTCCAATTTTTGAATTTGTTGCCAATTATCTAGTTTTAATAGGATTGATTTCGGAAAACCCTTCTCTAGGTCTACTTCAACACATATTCGAGTGCATGCAAATATATTTCCCTTAGGTTGTGTTGAATCTATATATTTTCCTAAGGAGTTTCCAATGTTTCTTAACGAGTCAGGATTCCAACAATGGAGAGGAAAATGCAGAAGTCTCACACAAAATGGAATTTTTGAAGGCACATTGAGATTAGGGTTGAATTCTAGAGTCCACCTGTTTAGGTACATTCCTCAATTGTTGAAAAATTAAGGGCCTCCTCCGAAGATCAGGTCTCGATCTTCCTTTGTTTCAAAGAGGAAAGTATAAAAACTTCTTCCACATAAATAATGGGTCATCCGTCCTTTGATCAAAACCTGCCATTTTCTGCACCCAAATATCCATTGCTCGCGGGATAGACCAGAGGTCGATGAGCTGTCCAACAAGGGCCCTTTCAAAAAGAGCTAGAGCTTTTGAATGGGCAGGAGTGGCTAGGAGGACAAGTTTTAGGATGTTCTCAAGTCGCTTCACAAACTTCGGTGGCTGAGGCTTTGCAACTGAGGGTCCCATGGAAGAGACAATAGATCTGAAGGTGAGCTCGTCAGGAGCCGGAGGGGGTCGCTGAGAGGAGGGCGAAGAAGACATGGAAGTGGGCTAGGGTTTTAGCGAAGAGCTAGGATTTCAACTAAATCTTGTACAATCAATATAATTAATATAAAGGTTTCTTGTTGGTTCTTTAATTATAAAACAAGGGGAGATAAACATGATATATATATTTACAAATTTTTCGACTAAACCTTCATTTTTCAACACATACTCACAACCCATACTTAACCTAATGTCTATGAATTCATGGGTTGGTTCCTCGTTGTATGTTAGCACCTACTAGAAGACATCCATGGATAAATGTAAATTAATTATTTACATATAAAAATCACAACAAACATGAAATCTTAAGTAAGGTCGAAAACACAAATACTCACAAAGTTTGTGATCAACCCTTTTATTCTTTTTCGTTCTATCTTATGTGCATGGGTTCTATTTTTATTTTTTTGCAACAAAACAATTGAAAATTAATATTTCACACGATAATTAAATTCGATGTACATAAAATAATAAATGAGTGATTACATGCATCTTATGCACATTGTTATTGGCATGTCTCCTCTTGTGATGCAATTATGTTCATTTCCTTTATCATCTCCTATACTTTTTTAGACATCCCTACCGACATGTGTTGGTTTTCCCCTCATTTGTCCCTTGGAATTTTCAAATCTCCCTGAAAAAAGAAAAGCTAGGAATCATAGGATAAAAAATTACGTATTTTTTTTTACAAAATAAGAAACCATGTGTATAGTAACTTCATACACATCGGTGCATCAACAATATGTATATGCATTGGTATATGATAACAATGTCATTGAGAAATTGAAAAAGCTTTATAAATTAGTAAAAGCATCGATACCTAATTATTGTTTATTAAGCACCGCTGACCTATGAACAAATTTAAGACGTGACAGTTTCTATATAAAAAATAGGATTATTTTCATTTTAAACTCAACAATGCTCTTTATAAGAAAAATGTGTCATTGTGCTTATCTATGTACAATGATTACCTCCAACCGCGATTTTTAAATTTTTTTTTTATTTCTAATTTAAATCAAGTGATGTTGTTGACATGAAAATGTGCATAATTACTATGACTATGTCCAGTGCGCACCACTAACCACGAAGGTGTTTAAAAAAACCCGACAATGACAGGTTGGTTTGGGATCCAATGCAATGAGTGGTTCCATTGCAATAGATATGAAACATTCCATATATAAATAAACAAAACATATAAAAATATTTTGCTTAAAATAAATCTCCTTGTGAAATATAGAAAGGGAAAGCAAGAAAAACAATGAGGAAATTAGGGCTTCCAATACTGAAAGTAACTATGAAACCATTTTTGTTTGTTTGAAAATGCACTGAAAATTGTTTGAATAAAATAGAGGAAATATTAAAATGATCAATAGAATAAAAGCATATACTTGAAATTTCCTCTGCATATTTGTATGTGACCTATGGTAATCCCTTTCGAATTTAGCACTTAAAAAAAATTCATCCACTAGAAAGTCTTTGCTGGTAAATCTCTCTTGCACAAATACCCCCTCTAAATTTTGGCAAAAGATTGAAGAATGAATTGGGTTTTCATTTATAAAAACTGAAATTCCCGCTCATTTTTTCGTTGTATATTTCGACGCATTGATGATCAACACATATGTTGTTTTTTTTTTGTAACTTGCTTTTTCAATGCGCTATACAGTGAGTAGTGCACCAATGCGGTGTGTAAGTATAACACACCAATTCATTTTTTTGTACTAAATTTAAATGCATTGATAGTAATCGCACACATTATTTTTCTAACTTGCATCAATCGACGCATTATACAGTTTGTATCGCACCGGTGCGATGTGTAAGTATTAATGCACCGACAAACAATTTAATTTGCAAAATACAAATGCAAACATCCACATTTAAATTTTGCAAAGGTTTTGCTTTGAGGAGGCAATAAAAGAGGTCCATCTTAAGTTCTTCTCATAACTTAAAACATCGGTGTGTTTGTTTTATAACAACGCACAGGGGCATCCTTATATAATTAAACACATTGTTAACTTATAAAAGTTATTTGAAATTCTATTTGAAGTTAGATTGTTCTATGCTTCCCAAGACGACGATTTTGGCTCAAATGCAAGAGAAAATAAATTATAATATCAAATGGCCAATTCTTCATATTCCAACTCATTCCATATCATTGCAAGTCCTTCAAGTTCTCTCCCGTCGATTGCAA
>CBVK0104174203.1:0-23996 GCA_900067695.1 Picea abies
CTCTTCCGATCTCACTCCAATATAAGATCAAAAATCACCAAATGCTTATACTTAACAGCAATCAGATGCCCAGAGGTCTGATACCCTTAGAGATATTGTTTGACCAAGATGATATACCCTTAAAATATACCCTACGACCTCAGCCCGAGGAGGTAGAAGACTGTGATATAGAAACTAAAGAAGATCCTAATATAGTCAAGTTATCTAAATGCCTTCCATCCTAGGTGAAGATTAAATATGTCAAATTTATTAAACAATATAAGGACATCTTTGCATGGTCCTATGATGATTTAAAAACTTATGATACCTATGTAATTGAACATAAGATTCCTTTGAAGCATGGTATCAAACCTTTTAGATAGAAGCTAAGATAGATCAATCCTATCCTCTTTCCAGTAATAGAAAGAGAAGTCAAGAAGCTTCTCGACGCAAATATTATCATCCCACTTAGGTATTCTTAATGGGTAGAAAATTTGGTACCTGTTAGGAAGAAAAGTGGAGAAATAAGGCTTTGTGTAGATTTCAGAAATTTAAAAAGGTCATCTCTAAAAGACAACTACCCACTGCCAAAAATGGATCATGTCCTGGAAAAATTAGTTGGCGCTAACAAAATGTCTATTATTGATGGTTTTTCCAGATACAGCCAAATTTTTGTCCACGAAGATGATAAAGAAAAAACTTCATTCACCACTCCCTGGGGAACTTTCTTGTATGATAAAATGCCACTTGGTTTGATGAATGCAGGAGTCACTTTCCAAACAGTGATGGATATAGATTTCATTGGTGAGAGAGATAAATTTGTTGTTATTTACTTACATTATCTAATAGTGTTCTCGAATTCAAATGAAAAACATCTAGTTCATCTCAAACAAACCTTTGAAAAATGATGAAAATTTGGTTTGTCTCTAAACCCTAAGAAGTCTCATGTTTCTATGCAATAAGGTAAGCTTCCGGGTCATTTAGTTTTGAAAGATGGAATCAAAGTTGACCCCAAATGAATCGAGGCTATTGACACAATAAACATTCCTAGAAATAAAAAAGAAATCCAATCTTTTTTAGGGAAGATAATTTTTTTGAGAAGGTTTATCCCTAACTTTGCTGAAATTGTCAAATTAATCATAGATATGCTGAAGAATGACAGTGAGATCAAATGGACTACCAAAGCTAGATCATCATTTAAGTGAGTTAAGAAATTTATAGGCGAAGCTCCAATATTATCTAGTCCTAAATATACTAAAGAATTCTTGATATTTTCTTTCGCATCGGGACATACTATCATAGTTGTACTCCTGTAAAAGAATGAAGAAGGTTTCAAGCAGACGATAGCCTTTTTCAGTAAAATTCTCTGAGACGTCGAATTAAGATATGATATACTGGAAAAACAAGCTTACACAATGGTGAAAGATCTCAAATATTTCAAGACATATGTACCGCATTCTAGGATAATTGCTTATGTGCCAACAACCTCTGTCAAATATATCTTGGTACAACTGAACAATGATGGTAGGAGAGGTCAGTGGTTAGCCAAAATTCAGGAGCTCGATCTAGAAGTAAAACCAACCAAGCTAATCAAAGGTCACGGTTTGGAGAAATAGTTACCAGAGTCAAATTTCAGAGCACTTGGGATAAATCATCTTGAATCACACGGATATATTCCAGACATAGGAGAACTTGATGATCAAACTTCTACAGTCCAGATTGAGGATAAATTTTCATCCTCTAATTGGTATCGCGATATCGTTTTGTATCTCCTCACCCGTCAGTGCTCGAGTGACATGACTCCATACAAATAAATAAAGTTGAAGCTACACATAGTTAAATATTGTATTCTTTAAAGTCAATTGTACTGGAAATATCCTCCATGTTTCTTTCTACATTTTTTAACATAACCTGAAACAGAGAATATCATAAATGAATTTCACAAAGGAGTGTGTGGAAGAAATCATTCCTGGAGGGCCAATACCTACAAGATCCTAATTTAAGGATACTATTGGCCAAAGCTATTTACTGATGTGAATGCTAAGGTTAGAGCCTAGAAGCCTTTCCAACTATTCTATGGTAAGAAAAAACTCCCTACACTACCTTTAGTCCTAGTCAAAACAGAGGCTCCTTTTCAACAATGGGGTCTAGACTTCATCAGAGAAATCCACCTATTAGTGCCGCCATTTTTCTTTTAATTAGAGTCAGTTTTCAGTCAAGTTATGGCCCATGTGTCAAAACATGTGAAGTCAGGTACGTAGCAATGAAAGGGTTGAAGTCAGCAAGTGGCTAGTTGGCCCTTGGAAATGGGAAAGGATGTCAAAGTCGAGACCTGCGTAAATGGTACAGGTATATTGTTCCTAGAGAGTCGGGTCCTCTTAAAAGGTAGTATCTACGTGCCTGAGGTCGAGTCAATTAGTTAATGGAAGTTGTGTCGGCAAGTGCAGAAACTATTATCAGCTCATCATGAGGGTCGAGGGAATGAAAAATCATGGTGTTCATATCATGTATGCCTTGAAGCCCTTATGACCTGTACCTTGCACACGAGGATTTTCCATGGAAAATCTACAATTTGATTCGAAACATCCAGTTTCCATGAATTCACTATTCTTTGGCACGATTCCCCCTTCTGCCCAATATGTTATGAATTTCATATGAATGATACCAATTTTATTCGTGAAACCAGGTCCATGTACTATTTGCAATTTTTCTCATAATCTCAGGTTGATCAAATATTTCTCCTTGTGCATTTGTTGGATCCACCATGTGCAGGATAATTACTGGTTGTGCAATGGAAAAATACCAAAACATATGAAAGGGTCTGTGAAGTAGAATAATTTCCAGGAACCAACCCCAAAAGGATTGGGATTCGTTCTCATTTGCAACAGGCATCCTTGAAGACCCAAAGGGATTTTTCCCTTTACCTACAGAAACAATGATATCACACTGCACAGAACCTGGAACGGAGGGACCCGAGAAGGAAGGAAGGACATTAGGAGCCCTATCTACCCAACATCAAATACCTTGGAGGATAGGCAGTCCAAGGATGAACAAAGAAGTTGGGTAAACTTGAGTCCAAGATGAGTCGTGCGCTGGATCATTCGCTGAGAAATTACTTATGTGCATTGTTGGGTTGGAGCCTGTGGAAGGCACAAGCTGAGAAAGTAGGATAAAAATGGAGAGGATGGATGTCATGGGTACAAATGATCAAGATCCATCTCAATAGTTGAAGTAGGTGAAACTAGATATCGCCGAACTTTACTAGGAAAATAGGGAGTTGAGACAACATCTAGTGACAAAGACCCTGGAAATGTCAGCAGCACAAGGCTGTGAAGGGAATGTGGCATGGATAAAAAGACAACTTAGAGAGGCACCAGACACCATTGTATAGCTATGTGAAGTGTAGGGGCTGTCAGAAGAAAGGCATGCGAGGCATTCTAGAGAATGTGAAGCGGCCTGCGCAACTCTCGCCATCGAACAAAAGAAAGAAGATTAGTTGAGTTCGTTCATGTTTCCACAAAAAGAAGAAAAATCTTGATAGTTTTGAAAGACATGTCACCATAAACCTTTCTTCACTTTTATAATGGCCATGGCAATCAGTAAGCACTTGTCGTGCACATTTTCCCCAACAAATGAGCTCATGGCAGAAATCAAAGCCGTTACGTCAAATAGCGAGACTCCAACAAACACTTGTTCATTCATACATCTGATCAAAGGAACACATTGACATATCACTCTCTCATGACGAGACTTGACAGATGACTGGATCCCCGTGGAGGATTACAAATATTCATGATGTAGCTAGATGTATTTGCTATCTATTTTTGGAAAATTGTCATGCGAAGAGTCTATTAATGCAGAACAATGAGTTTCCTAGTTTTTAGAGATACCAGTTAGAAGAGAAGGGTAGCCCAGGGAGAATGAATAATGTTGAATTTTGATCGCTAAGGGTAACACAGGGACAAACACCTACACTAGCTTAAATATTTACTATGGCAACTCCAACCAAAAAGACTAGTAACATCATGTAGCATAGTTTAGGAACCCTGGCTCTAAAGATGATCTATACTAGAGAAAATATTGACCCTTTCTAGGGAGGTGAGGAAATGGTTCAAAGCCCTTCCACCCACAATCATTCGATACTTCACCTCATTTGAGACATCTTTCATTAATAAATGGGGATAAGAGAAGAACCCTCTACAAATGTTCACACAATACAATAATACGAAGAGGGCGTCGGAGGAGACGGTGCAAGAATTCTCATCCCATTTCATGAAGGTGTATAACTCGATTCCTGTAGAAGTCAAGCCACCCCACATGCCTATGCAATTGTGGTACACAGACTCTTTAGACAACAATTTCTCCTTGCTGTTGAGAGAAATAAGATCAACAAATATAGACGCAATAATGAGAAACATTATCGATGTCAAAGTCATCATGATGGCATCTGGGAAGATCAAACAGAGATTCAACAAAGGTGATAAGAAACCCCAAGGATATGCACATCCATGGATGTCTCATTCTTCGGACGATAAGTTTGAATTGATGATGAAGGTGATGGACAAGCTGATGGAGTGAATGTCCATGGGAAACAATCTTGTTGCCTGAGAATAGAATGACCCCCAACACAAAAATCGGATTCTCGGGAGGAGTCAAGTTTCTAAGATCATAAAGAGGGAACAAACGGAGTAGGGAGATCAAGGTGATGAGCAGATGAGGCCTCCATTCCAAAACAACTATGTGAACAAATACTTCGACCAGATGTTCAAAGATCAGATGCACATATGCGATGACAAGAACCCTCATGTGTTTTTAACGAAGGGAGAGCATGATCAGTGCATGAGAAAAGATGACGATTTTATGATGGAGACAGATGATGCATGGATTGGGGAAACTGATGACACACTTTCCTGGGAAATAGAAGAGTGCATAAAGGGTTATCAGAATTCCATCATGCAATTTCAAAAGAAATATAGCCTCAGGAGAAAGGAAGCATCTACCAAGCCTCAACAGAAAAATCCCACAAAGAAAACTCGGGTGGACATCCCTTTCACGATATGACTGAGGCTGAGAAACATGACCAAGGATGCGATGGAGAAGACAAAGTTAAAGGAGGAGGCCCCGAAGAAAACTCCGGAAGCAAGACAAGAAGCGGGTGGAAAAGAGGTAGAGAAAGAATGTCCCACTTTTAACTTTGAGCATCAAATGGATAAAATCAAAATCTCTGTCCCGTTCAATGAGCTTATAATAAAGGGAGAGTAGTAGGAGAAAATTATTAAAATGTTGAATATGGGAGGGACCCCCGATACTTTGAATGTCCAAGATGATCACCCTGCTATCCTTTTTGGTCCACACATTAAAGAGACAAGTTATATTGAGGACGTCCCTATGTTCTATGTCAGTTTGAAAATACATGACATGACCCTGCATAACACCGTGTTGGATTCTAGCACATCATACAACCTCATGCCAAAGGCGATCATGGATGAATTAGGTTTGGTTATCATCAGGCCTTACAAGGAACTTTTCTCTTTTGATTTGAGGAAAGTCAAGTGCTTGGGTCTCATCAAGGACTTGGTTGTGTCATTGGCCCAAATTCCTTCGAAGAACATGGTTATGGACGTGTTAGTGGTAGAAATACCCCCTAAGTTTGGCATTTTGTTGTCTAGATCGTGGGATGCAAAGTTAAAGGGGACCCTGGAAATGGACATGTCATATGCCACCACTCCTATTCTTGGCTAGGATAGAGGGTTGTACAGAGAAATGATAGTGAAATACATGGTGAGCAACAAAACACAGGCAAACAAAAATCCTAGATACTCCATCGACACTGAAGTTGGTTCTTCCATATTCTACAATGACTTGAGTTTTGAAAAGAAAGAGTCGACAACCATCATGACAATCGACGAGGAAATCGCATGGGAAATAACAGAGTGCACTAACCCAAAAGAACGCATAGAAAGTGGGATGTGGAACAAAAGCTTTGAAGATGTGGTCAAAAAAGAATGGGTTGGGTCCAATGTATGGGTAAGCCCCCCTGAAGTGGGCACAAAGTTGTGCTCATACAAGCTTGTGTTTGAATGTACAAACTACATGGCCAAGTATGAGGCACTGATTCTAGGCCTGAAAGTGTTGAAAGAATTAGGTGGAAAAAGGATATCAGTGTGAAGAGACTCCAAACTGGTCATAAACTAGATTAAAGGTATATATCAGACAAAACACCCTAGGCTGAGAGCGTAAAGAAACTTACCACCATACCTCCTCGAGGATTTTTCAGAGTATGACTTATCTGCTATCCCAAGAAAGAAAAATCATATCGTTGATGCGTTGGCCACCTCGTCCTCAGTTTTTAAAATCCCCATCTTCCTAAATAAGAAATATGATATTGAAGTCAAACACGGGCCGGTAGTGCCTGATAATATAAAATGTTGGTAGGTGTTTGAGTACAAAAATCAGGTAGAAAAATTTCTTTAGATGAGCGACGATTTATCTAATACAAATATTGATGACGAATGTTGTTGCGACAAAGATGGGAGTGCAGATGCCCATAGTAATGATGACCCTTTTCAGAACTAGATAAAGGGAAGGGAGATAATACGACTGAAAAATAACATCATTCTGAAGGGTTTAGTTCTGCTGGAAAAGTTGTTTGACGAAAATGACGTGGTTAAAAATCCCAAAATCACTGCAAGTGAAGAGGATGTGGAATACTACAACATCAGAACTGAGGAGAACCTGAAAATGATCAAATTATCAAAAACACTCATTCCATAGGAAAAACAAGACTACGTCAAGATCATGAAGTATTTCCTGGATGTTTTCAAGTGGAGCTATGATGATTTGAAGGTGTATGACACTAAAGTAATCCAACATGTTATGCCTCTCAAAGAAGATCACAAACTTTTCAAACAAAAGATGAGACGGATAAATCCCCTGTTACTGCCATTGATCAAAAAAGAGGTAAAGAAAATTTTTGACACTAAGATTAGCGTTTCTTTATGGTTCTCGAAATGGGTAGCTAATTTGGTGCTTGTAGGAAAGAAGAGTGGGAGATAAGACTGTGTGTATAATTCTGAAATTTAAACAAAGTGTCCCTCAAGGATCACTACCCCCTTCCTAAAATTGACTATATCCTGCAAAAGGTGGTGGGGTCCGAGAAGATGTTCATGCTGGATGGTTTTTCAGGGTATAATCAGATCATGGTCCACCCAGATGATAGAGAAAAAACAACTTTCACAACTCCATGGGGAACATTCATGTATGCCAAGATGCCTTTCGACCTAATGAACGCTGGAGCCACTTTCCATAGGGCAATGGACATCATGTTTGTCGATTAAAAGGACAAGTTCATTGTGATCTATCTGGATGACATCATGTTATACTCTACCTTCAACGAACAACACCTCGATCATCTCAAGAAATTTTTCGAGAAGTGCAGGAAGTTTGGAAAATCGCTAAATCCAAAGAAATCACATTTCAAGGTGGAAGACGAGAAATTGTTGGGACACATTATCTTGAAGGAATTAATTAAGATAGACCCCAAAAGGGTTGAAGGAATCCTAAAGATCGACACTCCACGTAGTAAAAAAGAAGTGAAATCCTTCCTGGGAAAAGTAAACTTCTTGAGGAGATTCATCCTAAACTTGGCAGAGATTATAAAGCATATCACTTGCATGATTAGAAAGGGAAATGAAATAAATTGGAAGATGGAAGCCAAGAATCCGTTTGAAGATATCAGGGTGGCACTGACTAGATATCCTATGCTATCCAGTCCAGATTTAACCAAAGATTTCATCCTTTTTTCATTCACCTTAGAGCATATGATTTCCGATATGTTGCTACAGAAAACCAAGAAAAACTTTGAGAAGCCCATAGCTTCCTTCAGTAGGACGTTGTAGGATGCTTTTCTCAGGTATGAAATTATTCAAAAAAAATCATATTCCTTAGTGAAATCTTTGAAGGAGTTCAAGACGTACACATTGCATTCCCACATCATTGCTTATGTGCCCAACAACTCAGTAAAGGATATCTTGATTCAACCCGATCCCGAAGGAAGGAGAGGCAAGTGGATAGAGGCCATGCTGGAATATGACCTGGAAATTAAGCCGACTAAATTAATTAAAGGTCAGGTCATTGCGAAGCTAATGGTGTAGTTGGATTACAACGTTGTGGGAATGAATTTCATTTTCGATTTGTCAGAAAGTCCTCAGGAATAAATGACTGCACAGGTGTCCCAGGAGTTTGTCGATTCATCGTTGTATGCAGAGATCATCTATGTTTTGAAGAATCTTCAGGCCCCTCTCGGTGTAAGTAAGACTAAGGCCATATTTATCAAGCTTAAAGCGGTAAAGTTCTGCATCCTGGATAACTCACTCTACTGGAAAGATCCTGGGGGAATGTTGTTGAGCTGTTTGCTGGAAAATCATGCGAAGCGAGCCACAAAAGAATTTCAGAAGGGAGACTATGGGGGACACCATTACTAGAAAACCACCGTGCAGAAAATTGTAAGAGAGGGTTACGATTGGCCTACAATTTTCACATGCGTGTACAAAGAAGTCTCTAGCTACCATGAATGTCAGATTTTCGATGGGAGAAGAAAGTTACAGACCCTGCCACTAAAGATGATCTCAATTGAAGCACCATTCATGCAATGGGGTTTGTATTTCATAGGGAAAATAAATCCTCCATCCTCAGCACAGCATAAATGGATACTCATGGCTACCAACTACTTCACAAAATGGATAGAAGTGATCCCAATGAAGAAAGTGACCGACATAGTCATCATCCAATTTCTGGAGACAAACATCTTATAGATATTCGAATGTCCCATCAAGATCATAATAGATAATGCAACAACATTCAAGTCTAAGAGGATGGAAATTTTGTTTCCTGATTACAATATAAACTTGGGGAATTTTACGACGTACTTACCATAAGGAAATGGGTTAGCAAAATCCTCAAATAAAATCTTGACCAGGATCATCAAAAGGATCCTGCAAGACAATAAAAAAGATTAGCATAAAAAGCTTATCTATGTGTTGTGGGAAGACCAGGTTACCACCAAGAAGTCCATATCAATGTCACCTTTCCAGATTGTATACAATGTAGATGCAATTTTCCCTACCACATTGGGGTTGCCTGTCATAAAATTGTTGGAAGAATAGGAGTTCGAGCCAAATGGCATGCAAAGAAGAATAAATCAACTGGTTTACACACAAAAGATGAGGGAATAGGTGTATAATCAGTCACATCTCCTCCAGGAAAAGATGAAGAAATCCTTCAACAAGCATTCCAAGCCAGAGGATTTCTGGTTGGGTGATCTAGTGTTGATATGGGATGTGAGAAATGAGGACAAAGGAAAGCATGGAAGGTTAGATAATTTGTGGATGGGTCCATTCAGAATCGATGCACATCGCAAAAATAATGCTTATTTTATCGAAGAACTAAATGGGGAGTGTGTTGGTTGGGGACCTATAAACGATAGGTTCTTCAAACATTATCTAATGAAATAAATTCCATTTAAGTCATTTGTCATTGTAAATAGTCTTTTGATTTTTTAGTCAAGTCAGTAAGTCAACAGAAAATTAAAGCCCGAAGTGAAGGCCTTGAGTTTTATGCTGAGTCTTTTAGAAACTGCATCGATAGGTTTAGGTTGCATCTTGTTTTTCATATTGCAGTGTCGAAGAGTTGAAATAAGGCCCAATGCTCAGGCACTTGGTCTACTGTTCTTTGCTACCTCGCAGGGAGGATAACATCCCTGTTGGATCCAACTGTTAATGCCACCATTTTTCTTTCAATTACAGTTAGTTTTTAGTCAAGTTATATCCCATGTTTCAAAACATGTAAAGTTGGGTACGTAGTAATGAAAGGGTCGAAGTCATCAAGTGGTCAATTGGCCCTTGGAAATGGGAAGGTATGTCAGAGTTGAGACATGCGTAAATGGTACGAGTATGTTATTCCCAGAGAGTCGGGTCATGTTAAAAGGTAGTTTCTACATGCCCTAGGTCGAGTCAAGTAGTTAATGGAAGTTGCATCGTCAAGTGAAAGAACTATTATCAGCTCATCGTGAGAGTCTAGGGAATGAAAAGATGAGGCGTTCATATCATGTATTCCCTTTAGCCCTTATCGCCTATACCTTACACGCAGGGATGTGCCATGGAAAATCTGCAATTCAATTTGAAACATCCAATTGCCATGAATTCATTTTTCTTTGGCCTGATTCCTCCTTCTTCCCAATCTATTATAAATTTCATATTCTCAACACCCATTTTATTCATGAAACTAGGTCCATGTATTGTTTGCAATTTTTCTCATAAGCTTAGGTTGATCAAATTTTTCTCCTTGTGCATTTGATGGATCCACCTCGCATAGGATAATTATTGGTCATGCCATGGCGACCTCCCAAAACATATGAAAGGGTGCATGAAGTAGTATAATTTACAGGCCCCATCCCCAAAAGGACTGGGATTCGTTCTCATTTGCAACAAGCATCCCCGAAGACCCAAAGGGATTTTTCCCTTTACCTGCGGAAACAATGATATCACACTGTATGAAACCTGGAACAGAGGGACCTGGGCAGGAAGGAAGGATATTAGGAGCCCTTTCTCCCCAACATCACATACCTTGGAGTAGGGGCAGGACAAGGAAGAACAAAGAAGCTGGGGAAACTCGAGTCCAAGACGAGCCACATGTTAGATCATTCGCTGAAAAATTACTTATGCATGTTGTCCGTCTAGAGCTTGTGGAAGTTATAGGCCGAGAAAGTAGGTGAATAATGAAGAGGATGGATTCCATAGGTAAAAATGATCAAAATCCATCTCAGTAATTGAATGAGGAGAAACTAGCTATCGCCGAACATTACCAGGAAAACAAGGAGTTGAGACAACAACTAGCAACAAAGACCTTGGAAATGTCAGCAGCACAAGGCCATGAAGGGAACATGGCATGGCTAAAAATATATCTCAGAGAGGCACATGACACTATTGTACAGCTTCGCTAAGCACAAAGGTTGTTAGAAGAAAGGAAAGCGAGGCATTCCAAAAAATGTGAAGCGACCTGCGTAGCTCTCGCCATCGAACAAAAGAAACAAGATTGGTTGAGTTCATTCCTATCTCCACAAACAGAAGAAAAATATTGATATTTTTGAAAGACATGACACCCTAAACCTTTTCTCACTTTGATAACATCCATGGCAGTCAACAACCACTTTCTGGACACATTTTCCCCAACAAATGAGCACGTGACAGAAATCAAAGTCGTTAGAGAAGATAACGAGACTCCAAAAAACACCTGTATGTTCAGACATCTGATCGAAGGAACACATTGACACATCACTCTCTCATGACAAGACCTGAATGATGACTGGATCCCTATTGTAGATTACAAATAGATACGATGTAGCCAGATGTATCTATTGTCTATTTTTGGAAAAATGTCATGTAGAGAGTCTATTAACACAAAATAGTTAGTTTCCTAGTTTTTAGAGATAGCAGTTAAAAGAGAAGGGTAGTCCAAGCGATGCCCTCACCTATATATTTTATCTTTTCATTGTAAGCTAGGTTGATTGGAAAAATTAGTATAGATAATAGTTATTGTATGTAATTTGATTTCAAACGAAACTTAATGCAGAAGTCCTGTAACTTTGATGAAACGATTATAATTGTAGCAGTTGGATGTATTGTTTTCCCTTATTTATGTACGTGATTCATATTTTCTTTACTCATATATTTTTCTGTCTAAATCAGAATGAAATTTTGAACCTATGGATTCACTGTGCAACGCCCCTTGTTCGCATCATTTAGAAAAAATGTTTTTCCTCTTAAAGTTAACTCTGAATTCATTCGCAACGGTGCTCTGAGTTAATTCCTATGTTTTCTCCTCTCCGCACATTATGATTTTTCACTTAATGCTATTGCTTTCTTATACTTATCCTCTCAAATTTTAGTCACTGAGTCGTTTGTTTCTATCATTTCTCGAATCAAATCCATATCCCAAGTCTTACATTCTTATGCTAATATAACCATAATCCATTATTTCTAAGGTTTTAAATCTAGCCATTGCTTTAAATCCATATCCCACATTGAGACAATGTCTCTCTCGAGAGCCTTCTCTAGATCTGAAAGGATAGTTTCAGGTCTCAAAGTTGGTTGAAAAGGTTATCTTCATCATTTTTTTATCAGCCGAATAGATTTATGGAGTGCTAACACCACCCATAGTGAAGTGCACAACTTAAATGGATTTTAACTGCTATCGATTATTTCATGAAATGGGTTGAGGCTTCCGAATCAGAATGCCATAGATTCAGTAGTTGTAAACTTTTTGGAGGGGAACATCTTATCCAAATTTGGTTGCTCCCAGAAAGTAGTTACGGACAATTCCCAAGCGTTCAAATCTATGGAAATGATAAGCTTTTGTCAAAAATATAATATTGTTCTAGGGCATTCAACAGCCTATTACCCTCAGGGAAATGGGTTGGTTGAATCGTCCAACATAATTTTGATGAATATAATCAAGAAAGTATTAACAGAAAATAAGAAGGCTTGGCATGTTCACCTAAAGTACACCTTATGGGAAAACCGAATCAACACTAAGAAATCAATAGGTATGTCTCCTTTCCAAATGGTTTATGGTACCGGCGTTTTCCTCCCTATAAATATATCTCTTCCATGAATGAAGATATAGCAAGACACAAATGAAGAGCTGAATGACAAGCCTACTTGGATCAAGAGGGCGAAATAAGGGCTCCCATGCCTCCATTGGATAAACCAAAGGATCAGTTGTTGATTCAAAGTCTTGAGAAGGCAAACATGATTGCACATGTTCCTTCTTAGAAGCAATTGAACACCGAGGATAAGATGCCACATAATTAACCCATGGCGGGGTAGAGTCTACATGAATGCTAGGAACATATAAAGGGGTAGTTTGAAATAACGTTGAATTAGGATGGTGATTATCATATGCTAGTTGTTCAATAGTGACAATGCTTCCATTATGAGGGAAATGCATCACCCGGAAGAGCGTAGACACTATAGCATTCATAGCATATACATAATCACTACTGAGAAGCATATTGAAATCTAACGGGCCTTGCATCACTATAACATCAACAAGGACAATTTTCCCACCTAATGAGATAGGAAAATGAGGAAGAATCCCCAAATATTCACTAGGACATCTGTCAAAATCCAACAGCTCATGCGAAGAAAACACAAGCTTGGGAGATCCCAAGACTTTCCAAATCAAGGAGGATAAAATACTTGCAGAGGCTCCCTCATCCACAATACATCGATAAATGTTTTTTGAATTAACTTCAACCCTTATTTGAAAAGGTACGGAAGAAGGAAGACAAGGCTCAATAAGGTCATTCCAATCAAAAGAAACAATCCTAGGGCTTGGAGGGGGTGTGCTCGAAATGAGAAGAATGCCCCCTTGTTATGAAAGTATTGAACTGGAAACGCTAAAAACATGGTTGGTATACACTTCACTCCCCAAGAGAGTAGTGGTATTAGCCGAAGACTGCATTGTCATGATCACTTTCTCAACCAATGGCTAAATAGGCTGAGAGACTACATGATCTAATGGCACCTCACCCCACAAAAAAGAAGTGGGATCAGTCGATGATTGCATCGACATAATCGCTTTCTCAACCACTAGTTGAATAGGCTGAGAGACTACAATATCTAAAGGTGCCTCACCCCTCAAAAGAGGAGTGGAATCAGTCGATGACTGCAACAATGTGACCAGTTTCTCAACCAATGGTTGAATAGACTGTGAAGGAAACCTCAAAATACTTAGAATCAAAAGAGCTTCCAGACAGGGACCACAATCTTTGTACCTCTGGAATGCTAGGGCACAAATGAGTAAGGTGATCTCCCTTACAAATATTACAAGGGAACTAAGGCTTACATCCTATCCGTCTAGGTTTCTCAATAGAATTAATGCCCCCAAAATGACTAGAAATGGTTGGTTGCACATCTCCAACATGACTTGCAGAGGTGAGTGATGGGTCGATAACATGACTTGCAGAGGCTACAAACCTATTACCAGTATGACTAGTAGTGACTGGAATTTTCCCCCCAGCATGACTTGCAGAGGGTGGGAGTGTGCCCCCAACATAACTTGCAAAGGCTGGGTGTTGGTCTTCAACATGACTTGCAGAGGTTGTCGACCTATCTCCAACATGACTCACAGAGGTTGCTGATTTCTTCTTACTATTCTTCCTCTTTCTATTTTGTTTATACTTCCGATTACTAGTAACTATACTTTCACTAGAGGTGGGAGAAGGAGGAGGAGAAGACTTTGCTAATGAGGAAACAACAACAGGGTGCCCAGGACATAAAGTTCTTAAATGAGAAGTGCCAAGATAATTTGGGACATTTGGAATGGTACCCACATTCAACCTAGGAATGTACAAAGTGGACATCAAAGGGACACCAACGTTTCCGAAGAAGAGAAACGCACAAGAATTCACTTGCGAAGGGGTTCCTTTGTTGGTATGGTCGGGAAAATTATCCATGAATATCCTATGCACATGTTCTCTCCTTGCGGGATAGTTCAAGCTCATAAAAGTCTCACGCACTGACTCTGGAAAACTAGTGGTATCAAAACAACGCCTATAAATAGGCAACTCCACATTTCTAAGCGTAAGACCAAAAATTCCTCACTACCAGCGGAGTGGACAGTCTACCACCCTAGGTTAGAGACCCAAATCCTTAACTAGCTAACTCACTATGGAAAACTAGGGAGCACAGAGCACACACTAAAAGTTACTAAAGGCAAATAAAGCAAACAACTAACTAGTTGGAAGAACAGTTACAACAACCAACACTAGAGAAACTTACCAGTGCAAGTGCACCTCACCCTGCAAAAAAGAGCATGGCCTGATGTCTATCCTAGGTACCATGGTATACCCTCGCAGTCACCTATGTATATCTCTAAAAAAGATAGGCAACTAGGTTGCGAGTGCACGAACAATCACCAGGCGGGTACAGTCGAAAGTCGGGTAGACCACAATGAGCAGGGTATCGATCCCAAAACCTGTCAAGGGTATCGAAGGAAAGTGGTCCAGAAGAAAACTGAGGACCTCGAATGGATTCGAGACCCATGAAGCTCCGTGGAAAATGTGATCGATGGAATCCCAAGACAAGCCCTCTATATGTGTTCTCCACTACGATTGGTCCGGCTTTGGAGGGGTTATCTCCGTTGCCTTTTCGCACGCGACCTCGTGTTTAGCCCCTGTGTTAGAGGGGCATCCCAGATAACTTTCATGATACTTGACTTTAACACTCTTGGACTCCAATGTTTGATTCAATGGCCTTGAAGAGTTTCCTCTCTAACCTAATTCAAGGCCCTAACCCTAAACTAGTTGGTTGACCCTACAAACATAAAAGTCTAGTTATTTTTAATTAGCGTTCTTTTTAAGAATTGATTTACTCAAAAGGTGTGGTAGTGCAAATGATGTTGTTAAGACTCTTATGAAAAATGATGAAACTTATATGAACACTGGCAAAGAATGATTATATTTCTTATTTTTTTCTTTTTGAAATGCTTTTAAGATTAGAAGAAAACACAACACTATGTTACTTTCTTTTTCTTTTTCAAATAACAATGCAAATCCAATGCCAAGAAAGAAAGAGATCTAACAAACTAAGTTTTTTTTTTTATATTTTCTTCCAATCAAAGAAGAAATAACAAAATATTCTAAAAGAAACTGATGAATGGATGATTTTGGCATGATTCATGGCCAAAATGCAACTCATTTTTATTAAAATTTCAAGCTAAAAATAAGTTAAAAAAACTAGGAAACACAAGAAATCTTCTAAATGAAAAAGCAATCTATAACAGAGTCCAAGCCTAGGATAAGACTACAATGACAGAGACCAATATTAAATCAAGGAAATCCCTGAGAGGTATAAATTTTGATAAGGAAGAGGATGACTGCCTCTCCTTAAACAAAAATTTCCTCAGCAGGCACGCTACTGACAATTCAACAAAAAGAGTGTGCACACGAGCTATGTAAGGTCAGAGAGCATGTACATGCATGGAGACCTTATGCAGGCCATGTGTACCTCTGCAACTCTTTAAAAATGAAAAGACAAGCAATCAAACACTGGCAGAGACTACTGGTATTGAGAACCAAAATCTCTTGAGGACTCAAAAACTTACTTTGATAGAAAAGAAAACAATTGAAGGAAAATTTCATAGAACAAACCAATCTGAGGTAAAAACTAAGCTATATACTGCAAACAACAAAGACTAGAAAGAGTTCCAGAAAACACCTGAGAAGGATTATTCTGACAGGGAAGAAGATGACTGACTCTCTAAAAGAAATTTTTTGGAATCATACATGTGACTGACACTTCCTCAGCTAGCGTGTACACGTGGGCTGTGGAATGTAGAGCACGGGTGCACGCATGCAAACCTTATATAGGCTGCATGTACCTCTGTGGGTCTCGGAAAAAAAATATAGCCAAGCAAAGAAATAGAGATAACTGGTATGGAATACCAGAATCTCTGTCAGCTCAGACTTTTGCAGAAAATTTAAAAACAGGAAATGAAACCAATTCTTAAAAATACCCCAGATAAAACATTCCCAGAAACCATAGATAATACCCAGTATGGTTGCCAAATTCTATTATGAGTGGGAAATCCCTCTATGGACTAGCACTTAGGGTTTAATTATGCATGCAAAAAAGACCTAAAGATTTCTACTTTCTACCATCGTCCCATACCTAATCCGCATTATTCTTAAGCAAATACATAGTTAAGAAGATCAAGTGAGCATACCTTATTTTAGGCGTTTGATATCGATCCTTCCTCACGCTTGATCACTCTTTGACTACAACTCTTCTCCCAAGGCTGACCTGCATTCACACAAGATAAATAAAAAACTCCACATGAATTTGATATATAGATTAATGGGTTAGAGATTCAATAAAAAAGTATCCAATAAAGCATGAAAACCTCATATGGTGGGACAAGAAAAGTACTTCTTTATTATTAACTTCAACAAATCAACTTACAATGATGAAGCCAACCATTGCTCCACAAAATTGGTCCTAGGATCCTCTTCAAATGTCCTCCAACTTCTTTTCTCTATCTTTCTCTTTGCACAAGGATGGCTAAAGGGTTGGGACAAAGGGAATGCACAATCAGGTATAGTTTCTTTACTATGATTCTCCTCTTCCAAATGGGACCCCTAACCCTTCTTTTATAGGATATAAGAAGCTAGGTATTTGGTTGAACCCTCGGCCATGCATGGCTGGAAGGTTTAGTTAACTCACCCAAATTTGTGTGTTCCATCAACAACTTTCCTTTTTTCGTGCTTTTGTAGGTACACAAGGGTTGTTTTGGGTCAGCTAGTGTGTACACGCATGCAGTAATGGAGCAGGGCACATGGGCCTTTATGAAAGAGGTTTTTTAAGAATATTTCTTCAGCAGTGCTTTGGCAAAAAAGGAATCTAAGATGGCCTGATGCCAGGTAAGCATGTCTGGTGCAAACTAGGGTTATAACAACAATACCTCTTAATTGGGGAATATTACATTATTAATGTTATTTTATTTGTGTCGGATTGGGTCCATTAGTTGTAATTGTACCTCCTAGTCTCCTATGTATATCAAGGAGACATTTTCATTTGGAATCATCTTGTACTTGGACATTTATGTGGTGTATAAGGAGGTTTCCCCCTCGAATAGGCTTATTGTCTAAAATTCTTTCTTTTTCAAGGCATTGAGTACTTATTCTGGGGTTTTTCTATGCTATATTGATATTTGGTTCTTAAGATATGGTATTAGAGCTCAAGGTCTTGGGGTTTCACAGGTACATCTTACACACCTTGGAATTTTCACTATAAATTTTTTTCTAGGATGTTTTAGTAGACAGATCAAGGTACTTTGGGTTAAAATTTAAGATTCTTAGGCCTTGTACTTTTGGAGATACATCTTGTGTAAGATAGGCTTATGGAATCATCCTGAATTGAGTCGTCACAAAATTTTCTCTATAAAAAAATTTCTATAACGTTTCAGACCCTAAAAGCCAGAGATTATTCAAAGAAATTATTAAGGTAGATGTGATAAAAAAAATTACGCTTATGGGTCTTGTTAAATTTGTAGATACACCCTATGGAAGATAGGGTTTCTGACTAGTCCTATTGACTAATCTCAAGCAGGTGTTTCAGGAAAAACAATCATAACTTCTTCCTAGAGTATCCAAATTGAGTGAGACTAGTTGCATTAGATAGTGAACAGTTCCTAGTATTTTGGGTACAATTTTCAGAATTTTATATCAATTATTTTTTGCGAGGCATGCTATAAAAGTGAGATCTCCTGGAAAGGAAAAAAATCAGAAAGATTTGGGGAAGTTATCATAAATTCCACTTGGAACATCCAATTTTGATTAGACCTGTGGAATTGCATAGAAGAAATATTAGAGATCTACAAAAAGAAAAATTTTCATACCCATAAAGGTCGAAACTTAGGAGATACAACAAAAGAAATATTGTCTAGTAGAACGAACTCAAAATCAAGGTTTAAATGTCATACTTGGCCAACATGCCACCAAAAAAGGAAACTTATACACCAAATAAGCCTCTAGACAGTCCTACTTGGACTCTTGATGAAGGTGAAGAAATGCGTAGGGATATAAATGAATTACAAAAGAAGACAATGAAAAAAGATGAACTACAAGGGATGATGGATTCAAATGAAGCTAAAAGGTTTATTGTGTAATTGTGAAAACAAGTATAGTAAGGGACATAAGTGCAGTGAGAAGAAATTATTCTACATAGATTGTGAAGAGGAATAAGAACAAGAACAAGAACCATCTCAAGATGAAAATGTAGAAGAGATTTCTTCTGAAGAGTTGACTCCCAAGATATCGTGTAATGCATTAGCTAGAATCAACATGCTTCAAAACCTCAAGATCGAAGGATATATCAAAAATAAAAAGGTAATAGTCCTAATTGATTCTGGTAGTACTCATAATTTCATTCACTATAAATTAGCCAAAGCTTTCAATTTCTTTGTATATCTAGCGCCAGAGTTTCAAGTCATGATTTCATATGGAGGAACTATCAATTGCTTAGGAAAATGCAGTAGGATCAATATTACATTGGGGGAATATGTAATGAGTAGTCCAATGATTGCTATACCCATGGGTGGTGTTTATGTCGTACTAGGAATCTAATGGTTACAATCATTAGGAACAATGGCTTTTAATTTTCAAGAAATTTTCATGAAATTTTCATTGGAAAGAAAAGAAATTGAGTTAAGTGGTATCACAAAGAAACCTAGTAAGGTGATAAGCCTTAATGGCATGAAAAATTTATTGAAAATGAGGCATCAAGGTGTTATTTCACAACTATGCTCACTATATGTTCAAACATCTAAGCCATCTATTCCCCTAGATCTCCAAGGGATCATTGCTAAGCATTCCAAAGAATTTGAAGATATTCCCAAAGGTCTTCCACCCACTCAAAATCATGATCATGATATTCACCTAATTTCTAGGAGTGTTCCTCCTAACATCAGGCTGTATAGATACTCTTATGCCCAGAGGAGTGAAATTGAGCGTATGGTTGAAGAAATGTTAGAGGCTAGCATTATTATACCTAGCCAAAGTTCTTACTCTTCACCGATGGTAATGGTATTCATGAAATATGGCTCATGGCGTATGTGTCCATATTATAGAGAGATCAACAAGATCATTATTAAACATAAGTTTCCCATTCTTGTCATTGATGAATTGTTAGATGAACTACATGGAGACATATATTTCACAAATTTGGATCTTCGTTCAGTGTATCATCAGATTACAATGAAGGAAGAAGATATCCCAAAAACAACATTCCGAACTCATGAAAGCCATTATGAATTTTTGGTCATGCCTTTTGGCCTTACAAATTCACCTTCCACATTCCAAGGGTTGATGAATTCCATTTTCAAGCCCTTCCTTTGAAAATTTGTGTTAGTATTTTTGATCATATACTAATCTATAGAATGTCTTGGGAGGATCATGTGTGACATGTTGACAAGGTGATACAACCACTAAAGGAGAAAAAACTATATGCCAAACCATCCAAATGTTTCTTTAGGGTGAAGGAGGTATCTTAGTTGGGTCATATCGTATGTCATGAAGGTTTCAAGGTAGACCCTAACAAGATTAAGGCAATGATGGACTGGATGATTCCCAAAACATTGAAGAATCTTAGAGGAATTTTGGGTTTGATAGGTTAATACCGCAAGTTTGTTAGGAACTATGGGAGAATAACAACACCTTTAACAACACTAACTAAGAAGGATGAATTTTCATGGACTCTAGAGGAAACTAAAGATTTTGAATAGGTTAAAAAGGTGATGTGTAAATCTCTTGTCTTGACCACACCAGACTTCACAAAAACCTTTATTGTGGATGTGATGCCTTAGGAAATGGAATTTGTGTTGTCCTAATGTAAGAAGTAAGGCCCCTGGCTTTTGAAAGTCAGCCACTCAAGGGAAAGGAATTACAAAAACCCATTTATGAGAAGGAAATGATGGCAGTACTACATGCATTGAAGAAATTCCACCCTTACCTAATAGGTAGGAACTTCAAGGTTAAAATAGATCATGATAGCCTTAAATACTTCTTAGAGCAAAGACTATCTTTAGAACAACAACAAAAATAGGTGACCAAGATATTAGGTTATGATTTTTAAATCATCTATAAAAAATGGAATGAAAATGTTGTGTCAAATGCACTCTCAATAAAGGATGAAGATGTTGAGGCCTTTCTTTGTGCTATATTGATCATCCAACCCGATTGGATAATATAAGTGAGGGATGAATAGAAGAATGACAAAAATGTGAGGACTCTCATTCAAAGGTTGCAGCAGGATTCTAGTGCATCAGATACATTTACATGGAAAAATGATTCACTATGGTACAAATATTGCTTATATTTACGTAATAACTCCCAACTCAAATAAAAGGTACTATTGGAATTGCGCACCTCTACGGTAGGAGGGTACTCCAAATTTTTGAAAACCTACCATAGGGTCAAGAAGGAATTATTTTGGGATGGCCTTGAAACTGATGTTCAAAGGTATATAGAAAAATGTTTGGTTTGCCAACAAAATAAGGTGGAAACAATTAAGACCCCAGGTATTTTACAACCATTAGCCATCCCAAGTTAGTGTTGGGAGGAGGTTTCCATGGATTTCATCACAGGGTTACCGAATTGTGAAGGAAAGAGTGTCATCATGGTGATTGTTGTTAGAAAAATAGGACCGTGGAGCAATAAAATAAAACAAATGAGGAAACAAAACATAAAAGATACACAAAACAATAGAGACACAGATTTACGTGGTTCACCCAGTGTGGGCTACGTCCACTAGAAAAATTGTCAGGTCCTTCCTTTATTATTATCCATCATATGAAGGGATACAACCTACAACAAACCCGTTGTAACTTCCTCTTCTTTCTCTCACGGTCTCCTATCTCAGAATACAATATTCGCCATCAACCATAGCCGCAATACATTTCCCTCATAAAATAGGGTTTCCTTCTAGGGTGTTACACATCAAAATTACTCACTTTGATAGTGTCGCAAGTGTCGTCATTACAAGTGTCACAAGTGTCCCATTTTGGTCGCAAGTGTCGAAAATGTCAAAAAAAGAATACTGCCATAATTCCTATGTCATGCTTATAACGACATTGGAAGGACACTTGAAACACCTCAAACATTTGATTTGGAAGAAGAGGAATGGGTTAACAGGGTTATGAACCTCTTGCCATTTGAAAGAACCACTAAAAATTGAGTTTCAGAGGAGAACATGTTCTTGGATAAATCTGTAATTGCGGACACAAACCGATCTCCCTAGATCCACCTGGATCTAGAACAAAGCAAGACAAAACATGACTCTTTCCCTAGATTTTTAACCATTGAATTAACTAGGAGGCAAGAACAAATAACATACCTTATTATCACTTCCTATGGTCTTTGTTGCTCCTGCTTCGCTCCAGTGCTCTCGTACAGTCAAGACCAAGTCAACACAAACCAACCAAAGTGAAGAAAGCACAATATATTCAACGGTTAACCTATGTGTATGATCAAGGAATTACACAATAAACTGAAAATAGCTTTATGGGAAAGAATCATATTACTGTATCATATTAAATGTGAAAGAGAGATTACAACCGTGGCCTTGATGTTGTAAGGTCCCTTCCAAATGTCCTTCGTTCCCCACACACTTCTTGCTCCAAGGATTTTGAAACCATAGATATGATAGCTACTCACAATCTACCTTGACAAAGAAAATCTCAAAGCCACTCCAACCAAGTTGATAATTCCAAGCCAATCAAGAACAAGCTCATGAATCAACAAAGCTCACTTTCTCCATGAGAACTCCTCTCCTTTTATAAGTTGAAGAGGATAAGGTGAGGAGGTTAGGATGATCCCACTAAATCATGAAAACGAGTAAGATCCAAACCATTCGGATGCCACCTCACCATAGAAGTTTCTCCTTCTAGAAGATTCGAGAAAATGCTCATTTTTCCCACGTGTAGGCATTCTCACACCCTAGCTATAGAGAAACCTATAAACATATCTCACCCTAGCTATAGTGTAACCTACGAGAATGGGTCATTCTCGCACCCTGCCTATATAGCAACCTGCAAACTTCTTTTTTATAAGGTTTTTACATAGGAAAATCCAACTTCTTTTCTCAGGAAAAGTTCTTCTCCCTTCTCTCTTTAGGAACTTAGGCCACTGACCCCTCTGAAGGAAACATATAGGTTTACATCATTAACGATCATAGGGATGACGAAAATAATGTCTAACAGAGAGCCCCTCAAAGTATGAAGTTAGAACAAAGTGATAGCTGAAATACTTTGTCGAGTGTGTGTAGGGAACAAGGAACAGTCGGTCGGAAACCTGCCAACAAACAAGGAAATATAGTGCAATAATATATCATCACTGAGGTAGGAATTCCCATACTCAGAATACAAATGACTCAAAGCATAAATTTCGACATGCGAAGATCCATGTCAAGTAAGACAGGTCATAGCCACCAAACATACACTGTGGACCCATGTCGATATGACTCAAATCTTATCAAAGCCACCAAAAATACATTGTGGATCCATGTGTTAAAGATTCAAATTTGAACATAGCCACCAAACATACAATGTGGATCTATGCAGCAGTACACTGAATATACTCCAATGCAACCTGGATCTATCAGAAAAGATCCAAGGTCTTCATTTCCACCACTCTATAGTACAAATCTAACCATGTGAATACATGTGCTGAAGTCGAACATGGTAGAAATCACTTGATTACTGGTTATTAGTGTATACCATTAACAAGTTCGAGGGAAATCACCATTAATGTCAATGACTCCCAAGGTACTTTGGTACAATCCAAGGAATGTGAATCATTGAGCTAAAGTTGAACACTCAGCGGAATATCCCGATCAGGGGTCAATAATAAAAACCCACTGTCAAAAGCAAGGAAACCTGCCATTGAGGCATGCAAGTTCCAAGGTACCAATTAGTTTCTAAGTCTAATTCCTGGATAATGAGTTGAACTTGACAGGAAAAAACTCGTCACAGGAGGGCCTTAATGTATCCCACATCAATGACACTAAACAAGTAACAAGATTTGATGTAGATCAGAGTAACAAGTGATTCAAGACTAACTCGGGGATGGCCGACGCAATAGAAGGATTAAAGACTGCAGAAATGGCTGATGCAATAGAAGGATTTTTAGGTTGGACATCTTTTTGAACATATTGACGACACGACAACTGTCTTGGAAAATAATGACTCAACAACAGGGATCACAGACCAATTTGTAATCTTATAAAGGAGTATGACCAGGAGACAAGTGGATTTTCCAACCTAGACACAAGGCGAGTGAAAGGGTGTCATGTTCAAAAGTGACTCTTCCACATAATA
This sequence comes from Picea abies, assembly GCA_900067695.1. Classification (NCBI taxonomy): domain Eukaryota; kingdom Viridiplantae; phylum Streptophyta; class Pinopsida; order Pinales; family Pinaceae; genus Picea; species Picea abies. Next base: position 23,911 of record CBVK0104174203.1, read on the forward strand.
CAGGTTTAGATACAATTCTTTCCCAATTTTTCCCCCACCATTTCTGGTGAGTACCTCTTTATTTTTACACAAGCTTGAGGAGGATA
>CBVK0104174204.1:0-13602 GCA_900067695.1 Picea abies
TTTTACACAAGCTTGAACCAGAGGAAACTATGCTTGAGGTAGGTGGTTTCATTTTTACACAAGGTTGAACCATAGAAAACTATGCTTGCGACTTTCCAATGCATAACACAGGGATGGTTGGTATTTAGCCCCCAGTTTAAGAAGCCAGCGGCTCAACTTCAGTATGAAGTCCAGAGGCCAAGGAAAATTCCCCCCAAGCTTCGTTTCATCCAACTGCAAAGGAGAATGAAATGAAGCTTCAAATACTAGATGAAGGACTTGACTCAAATATAGAGGGGGAAAACTATTTCATTTTTTAACGAGCTTGACACAGAAACAAGAACTATGCTCATAACCTCTGCTTCATTTTTTAACGAGGTTTCCACAGAGACAAAAAAACTATCCTCAAGTGGTTTCATTTTTTAACGAGATTGAAATTAGAAAACTATGCTCAAAGACCTCTGTTTCATTTTTTAACGAGGTTGCAGCAGAGACGCAAAAAACTATCCTCGGAACCTCTGTTTCATTTTTTAACGAGGTTGACAGAGACACAAAAAACTATCCTCGAAACCTCTGTTTCATTTTTTAACGAGGTTGCAACAGAGACACAAAAAACTATCCTCGATTCTTCTCTTCTTGATCATGGATTCTAAGAGGACAGTGCTCCAGAATGACACCATGTCAAGGGAGAAAACTTGGTCATGGCTTCCAAGAGGTCTTCACTGGAAGGAAGAAACACACTCTGGAAGGACACTATGTCAAGAGTTGCGATAGGAGTAAAGAGATCATGCTCTAAAAAACCTATCAAAGAGATCACCGTGTCAACTACTGGATATAAGTCATCAGAAGTTGAAGCCATGTGCGAAAATGCCACATAATTGACCTGTGGTAGGGGAGAAACCGTCTGCATATAAGAACCATTCAGGGAGGCAATCCAGGCGGGGTCAAAGAATGAAAGTTGATCAATAGTCACAACCCGTCCATCGTGAGGGAAAGATATCACAAGAAAAAGAGTAGACACAATAGCTTTCATGGCATAGACATAATATCGCCCAAGGAGTAAAGAAAAATCCAAGGGGTCTTGGACTACCATGACATCAATAAAGACAATTTTCCCTCCCAAAGTTATAGGAAACTGAGGAAGGGTCCCTAAAGGTTGACTAGTTCTTTTGTTAAAAGCTAACAGATTCTGCGTAACCGGTGAAAGTGGAGGACAACCCAAAGCTTGCCAAGCAATAGAGGAAAAAATACTAACAGATGAACCTTCATCTATCAACGTTTGGGGAACGTCTTGACCAAAAACCTGTACTGTAATATGGAAAGGAAAGTGAGAGGGAAGATGAGGTCCAGTTAGCACACCCCAATCAAAATGGATGGCATCATTACTTGGAGGGGGTTCTACGGGAGAAGGAGGAATACCCCTCGTCACAGGAGATTCTGTATCAACGAGAAAAACATGGGCAGTATCGGGTTTTCTCTCTAGCGGGAGAGTAGGATCGACTGATGATGAGATTGAATCCTTGGGGTTTCATTCTCCAGGGGGAGAATGGGATCGACAAGTGGAAACGGATCAACCGCTTGGGTTTCACTCTCTGAGGGGAGAGTGGGATTGACCGAGGATGGTATTAGATCAACCACTTTGTCAATTGGTTCAACTAAAGGCATAACCAGATTGACCACTTGATCAACCAGACTGACTGACAAGGGAACCAGATTGATCATTCCATCAACTATAGGTGGGTTGAGAGAAAGCTTGCGATAAGCAGTTGGACGTTGAGGTTGTGAAACAGTCATGTCTTCCAGTAATTTCGAGGCTTCATCCATATGAGGACAAAGGTGAGTGACATGACTTCCTTTGCATAACATACATGGGAACTTGACCCTACTTTTCTTCTTCCCAATCGTATCATGACTGGTTGATGGGGGGTTGTAAGCATGTTGTTCAGAGGCTAACGACATGGGTTGGTGAGGGCATGTAGACCATGCTTCTATAACTTTAGATAGACTAGGGAAATCCTTAAGAAGATGGCTACCCTTACAAAGCATGCAAGGGTACTTGGGCTTACGAGGTGTTTTGGCAATCTTGACATCATCAACACTCCTAGCACAATTAAGAGTAACTGGTTGTTTTCCAACATGTTTGATAGTGATTGGAGGTTTTGACCCTTGTTTATCTTTCTTCTTCTTAATCTTTCTTTTCTTCTTCTTATTATTCACTGGGTTACTAGCTTCATAACTTTCTCCCGATGAAGAAGATGAAACGAAAGGTGAACTTGCAAGTGAAGAAGGCAAAGAAGACCTTATTGGTGAGGAAGGTGAAGGATCAACATGAGGTTGATTCTCTTGGGGGGAAGTGCTTGTGACTAAAGCACTAACTGCATTCGGGCTTACTTGAGTGGAAAACAACCATACCAGTAATCCAATATTGAGGCTTGGAAGGCTCAAAGTAGCGATGTGAGGAGGACCAATGTTTCCATAAGAAGGAGAAACAAAGGGTTCCCCTAGAGAAGGGTTTCCTTCATTGGTCATTTCGGGAACTGATTCCATTAAAAATCCAATCTAGAGTCCACTAGGGAGAACAAACAGCACACGCTAAAAATCTAGTAAGCAAGCAAGCAAACTAAACCTTCTTACAATGAGCACACTAGTTGGTGATGAAATCCAACATCGTGAGAACAATGTAAGAAGGGGCTGAGATAGAGCGGGTGGAAAAGTTATGTTGATGACCTGCTTAATAGACTTACACCCTGGTGCAAGCTCCCACACATAATCGTGGGTATACCCTCCAAGGAGCCCGAGTGAGTTTGGCCAACGTCAATTCCTGGTACCATGAAGACTTTCCCCTCCATAATCACCTCATGTAAAGAACCTAGAGAGATAGGCCACTAAGGTTACCAATCACTACAGTGATTCCTGGGGAAATAGTTGACAGTCTCATCCATGCGCAAGGGCAGGGTATCTATCCCGAAATCAACTTGAAAGGCTTCCACTCATCATTGTGGGTATACCTCTCAAGCGACCCCCATAATATGCACAACCTCTACACCAAGACCAACAAAGAAGGGTGAGTAACTCTGCAAGTCTCAATGCTACCTCGTGATTGACCCTTGTGTTAGAAGGGCTTCCCAGGACAAAATGTAATAAGTGGATTTAACCGCTCCCTAACNNNGTTTGCAACTTTGGAAAGTTATCTTTCACACCTATTCCAAAGCCCTACAACTAATCTAATGTAGGTTTGCTACCAAAAAGATTAAAATGTCTAATCAATTTTTATGAGAGTTTTATTTTATGGCTGTTGTTACTCAAAAGGAAGATGGCATGGACAAAATGGTGTTTTGACCGACTCGAAAATTATGCAAAGATATGAAGATGCAATTTTTTCATTTTGATGAAATCTATGCTACGAGAAGGAGAAAACATTTATCATCCCCATATGCACAATTTCCCAAAATATATTAAAATCATCAATATCAAGATTCTCAAGAAATGAGAAAAAGGTACTGAACACCAATGCACGATTCATGGCCCCCCCCTAGCCATGAGGGGGAAATTTTTTCATAATTTAAGATCAAAAAATGCCAAGAATCATGCAATTTCTCTACTTCGAATGCAAGGATGCCCCCGATCTAATATAAAGCAAGAAATTAAATCTTTTTGTTTCAAAAATTTCACTAAAATCAATAATGAACTTTCTTAAAACAAAGAAACCCAAACTAAAAGTTTTCTTTTAAAGTGAACTATTCAGAAGAAATCTCATCTTTCCCTAAACAATTCTAAAGAAAAAACACGCTTTGTAATTAAAAGACACTCAAATCAAGAGACTAATCCTTCAAAACCAAACAAAGAAAAGATGGCTAAAAGAAACTCAAAGAATGTCAAGAAGACTGTAAGCAGATCAATATAGGCTCTAAAAGCTCAATCCAGCTGATCAAAGTAAAACTGGGTCATGAAAAGATGACAAGACCCAATCCAAAAATTTTCACAAACAAGTTTGCAGCCTAGCAATAGAGTGCAGTGTGAGAATTAGGTATTCTTGCAGGCTAGACATTGGTAGGGTGTGAGAAGTTCACACCTAACTGAACAGTAGGGTGCGAACACCAATGATTCTCGCAAGCCACTAAAGGGTACAGTGCGAGAATGCCTGTAAACAAGTAAAAATTTGAAAAAGGGCTAAATTTGAGTGAACTTCTAGATCCAGAGAGTCTAGATGGATCTCCCACAGACTCAGAGACCAGAAAACAAGCAATCAAAGAAAGGGAAACTAGACTAACTAGGAAACAATCCGTTCCCCAGTGGAGTCACCAATTTTGTTTTTGGATAAATCCGTAAATGCAGACACAAACCGATCACCCTAGATCCACCTGGATCTAGAACAAAGCAAGACAAAACATGACTCTTTCCCTAGATTTTTAACCATTGAATCAACTAGGAGGCAAGAACAACAAATAACATACCTTATTATCGCTTCCTATGGTCTTTGTTGCTCCTGCTTCGCTCCAGTGCTCTCGTACAGTCAAGAACAAGATAGCACAAACCAACCAAAGTGAAGAAAGCACAATATATTCAATAGTTAACCTATGTGTATGATCAAGGAATTACACAATAAAGTGAAAATAGCTTTATGGGAAAGAATCATATTACTGTATCATATTAAATGTGAAAGAGAGATTACAACCATGGCCTTGATGTCGTAAGGTCCCTTCCAACTGTCCTTCGTTCCCCACACACTTCTTGCTCCAAGGATTTTGAAAGATAGCTACTCACAATCTATCTTGACAAAGAAAATCTCAAAGCCACTCCAACCAAGCTGATAATTCCAAGCCAATCAAGAACAAGCTCATGAACCAACAAAGATCACTTTCTCCATGAGAACTCCATTCAGATGCCACCTCACCATAGAAGTTTCTCCTTCTAGAAGATTCGATAAAATGCTCATTTTTCCCACATGTAGGCATTCTCGCACCCTAGCTATAGAGCAACCTGCAAACATCTCGCACCCTAGCTATAGTGCAACCTGCAAGAATGGGTCATTATCGCACCCTGCCTATATAGAAACCTACAAAGTTCTTTTTTATAAGGTTTTTACATAGGAAAATGCAACTTCTTTTCTCAGGAAAATTTCTTCTCCCTTCTCTCTTTAGGAACTCAGGCCACTGACCCCTATGAAGGAAACATATAGGTTTACATCATTAACGAACATAGGGATGACGGAAATAATGTGTAATAGAACGCTCCCCTATACCACTGTTAGGAGTGATGGCGCTCCCCTATACACTCTTATGGAGTGTTATAACGCTCTGTCTGCCCTTTTTGAGGAGTGTGTCTACTGTTAGGAGTACTGGCGCCCCCCTATGCATTGTTAGGGAGCGTTATAGCGCTCTGATGCCCCTTTTGGGAGAGTGCTACCTATTATGGGTGAAAATTGGTTTGTTGAGAAGAATGAGGAAAATATCTCTTCAATCTTTGAAGACAGTTGGATTAGAATCCTTGGTCAAGCCATGATCTTAGGGAAGATCCCTAACTAAAGGAAGAAAATCCTCAACTTACCCAAAAGATATCTCAAGTGGTTGGGCCTCTCTAAACCTATATAAGCAGGCCCTCTCATGGTGAAAAGGGGAAATTATTACAGGCATGAAACCTATGATATCATAGGAAACACATAGTGAAGTGGAGGAGAATAATCATTGAATTTATTGTCATTCTGATCGTGGGTATTTTCAACAAGGGTTAGACAAGGAGGACTTGATGAAGCTACTACACTCACATCTATGGTTGTAAGTTTCCTCCATTTTGTTCTCATCAATATAATATGCTTGGCCTGTTTGTTTCTAGTTTGTGCTTAATATCACATGAACATGTCTCTAATAGATAGATCTATTTCAAACTAATCTCAGTAAAGTAGGAACTTGGTTGTATCTATGTTTGTCTACAGGGCTTATCGAAGAGTTCAAGATTGGAGCTCAACTCGGACCATGTAGGGATAAACACAGGTAAAAAGTACTTATTTTCTCCTTCCTCCTTACACATTAGTTTATCTAGATCTAAAAGGAAGTCAATGTCCATGATAAGCATCTTCTGTCCTAAGAGTTAAGAGTCTAGCTCTCAAGAGGAGATCTACCTGTCCACAGGGAGATTTTCCTTCAACAAAAATTGGCGATTCCACTGGGGATGAATCGAAACTTTTTAGTTTTGGTTTTCCTCATAGACCTTGTCTTACCCCTTTTTCTTTTTGAACCTTGTTCACCCTGTATGTTTGATTTTATACATTTATTGAATCCTTATTCCATCACACATACTCTGAATGCCAAAATTCCACTGAGTTTTAGGGTTTTTTGGACTTGTTTCTGGGTTTTAGGACACCAGTGCTCCCCTACCTTGTTAGTAGGGTGCCAACACTACCTAAAATCCTTAGAAAGAGTGTTATAATTCTCTGGTTCCCCTTACACTAGAGCGCCAACCTCCCTTTGCAAAAGATCCTTTCCAAAATTGCATTTTCTGAGATTGAATCTCTATTTTTCACATGCTGACATTCTTTGTGATTCAATGCTTCTTTCTATTGACCTTTGACATCCTTCCTTCTAAGGAATAAGCACTTTGTTGTTCAGATTTTGAGGCCTTCTTCCTTCTTTTGAGTTTTTTCTGCTGTTGAGAACTTGGAATCAATCTGTTGCTTTCTTCTCTCTTATCCGACTCAGCGGGAACTCTGGTGAAGGGCATCATAAATCTGTGAATCATCTCATTTGGTTCTTCGAGGTCATTGTTCTTAAACATCTCTGTTTTTTGTGAATTGTTTGATTTTCTTTGTTATCTTTTGTTTTCTTTTTTCTTCTTGTTTCAATCATAGAAAGAGGGTGTGTTGTTTGTGCGAAATCTGCTTATGCTTGTTTGAATCTCCTTTATCTGAAAGGATAGTTGGTAGGAGAAGTTTTTGCATTCAATTAATCATCATTTTCATAGAAACAACAAAGATACATTTTAGTGATTCGTTTTCATATTAGAAGACATTTTTGAAATGTTTCAGCATTAAATTGAATTCGATTGATAACAAATTGATTGAGGACATTCAATATTAGTGTTTGATAGTGAAAGCAACTCTTTCTTTTTCCCTTAAATAGGCATTCATTAAAAAGAAACGATTTCTTACCATCTTTTATGCATCTTTTTGGGAATTGAGTCATCATTCCATCAGTTTCACTTTCATACACCCTTTGAGTAAAGAACAATTGTAAAACGAATGCTAATTAAAAACTATCTAGAACATTTTTGTTTTTAGGATCTTCCATCAATAGTAGACTAGGGTTAGCAGTTTGGATTAGGATGTGAGTACAACTCTCCAAAGTTTCCAAAACAAACATTAGCATCCTGAGCTAAGGAGAGTCAAATCCAATTGTCGTATTGGTTTTCTGGGATCCCCCTCTCACATAGGGGTTATGCACGAGGTCACATTCGAGTGAATTACAGAGATTATCCCTCCGTGGTTCAATTGTTTGTAGTGGTCGGATCATATATTGGGGGTCACTTGGAGGTATACCCACGATTATGTGTGGGAGCCTCTCGGGTTGATTTTGGACTTGTTATCCTTCCCATATGTTTTGGATCAGACTTTCAACAATACCCGCCCAGGGACTCACTGCGAATTGGTGTCTTTAGTTTCCATAATCTTTAGGTACTTACACAAGGTGACAGTGAAGGGGAGTCTCACTGTACCTGGAACAGACATTGGTCAAACTCACTTGGGCTCCTTGGAGGGTAAATCCACAATTACTACATGGAAGCTTGCACTAAGGTGAAAGTCCGTTAAGAAAGTCACCATTGTAACTATTCCACCATATCCTAGCCCCTTCTTGACTTGGTCATGCGACGTTGGATTTCATCACCAACTAGTACGATCGTCAAAAGAATTTTTGTTTGCTTGGCTGATTCCTAGATTTTATTAGCGTATGTTGTTTCTTTTTGTTAGTTGGCCCTAGATTTTCACTGTGTTCTATTATTCTCCATGATTGAGCCTGTAGACGATAAAGGTCTTCGCCGATCACGTAGGATGCAAGGGATACCTCCAGAATCCTATCAACCCTTACCTCCTAACCCTTTATAAGACAACTACCATAGAGAGGTACAAAATCAATCTGATGCTGGAAGTGTTATTTCTCCTCCGTTAGATAGCTCAGAAAGATCTTTGGTTATGGCTGAAAATCCCACTACATCTGTGTTGGTAAATCCTCTTGAACCACTTTTAGTTCATTTAGACTCCCTTGGGAATGTCATAGATGAAAAGGTCCCACGATTACAGGAGAGGATTTTAACCGAAACATATATGGGATCCACATAACCAATATTTGGTGATGAGTATAGGACTCCTGTTTGTCCTAGCACCGTAGTAGATAGCAATCCCACACCTGATCATTCTGTATGGAGGACTTCATCAGGACATGATCTCTATGAACATTTTGAATCCTTTTGAAAACCCTTTCATCCTCATGAACCTCCTAGTGAAACAGGACCATCCGGTCAAACCATGAATCACCCATTCGATCAGGTTATTAATCCTACTGTTACACCAACACAAGTCCATCCTAATGATGGACTCATCACCTCTACTCATCTCCAAGGCACTTCAATATCTACCCTCGTTTCTACAAGATTTTACTTTACAGCTCCACATGTTCCACATGATCCTATTGGGACATCTCTTTAGGTTATAATGTAGACCACTGCTATCCCAACACAACCGACTGGAGGGAAACCACCATCTATTGAACCTTTCCCTCCTGGAGGACTACCTTTCCATGGCCGGCCTACTCCTCCTGGGGGACAACCCCCTTTTCATGCTCCTCCTAGAGGGTACCCTCCATTTACCAGTCATACCCCAGTTGTAAATCCACCTCTGGCAGGGGGGAAACCTTCATTTGTTGGAAACCCTTCACAATCCTGGGGAGTATCTTCAGGAGGCATTTTCATTCAAACCCACATTAGGGGGCACTCATCTCATAATCCATTAGGAGGAGTATCAAATTCTGTTCCTTCCGAAACATCTTATAGACAACCTTATCTAGGCAGCATCCCAAACACCACCTAGAGTTCTCTGGGACCACAGTCTTATCCTCCTCATGGGTATAATGTGTATCCACCTCTGGGATATACTCCTTACCATTCTCAATGGAAAAATGTTTATCCTCCTCATGGGAAAGCAAATCATCCAGCCTATAATGCTCATAACCCACCAAGTTATACAAATGTTTCTCATGCACCATCGAATCCTTCTTATCCTGGGCAACAACAACCATATGTAGGAGGACCTACTGGTTACAACTATCCCCCTAACCCAGTTTATGGTCCTACTGATGTTCCTACACCACACTAGTATCATCCACAAATTAACTGACAACTACCTTTCCTTGCGACTCTGGATCTCCCAGACTTGTCTCGATTAACTAATGATCCTATTTTTCATTCACCGATTTGGCCAGTCATTCTAGCTAAACTTCCTTCTGATATTCCAAAATTTGATGGAAACCCTAGCGAAGATCCAAGAAACCATGTGATGACTTTCCATTTGTGGTGTTCATCAAATTCCCTCATGGATGATTCTGTACATTTGCATCTTTTCCAGCGAACACTTACCGGTTCGGCAACAAAGTGGTATATTGAACTACCACATGCTTCTTTTCATGATTTCAATTCCCTTGCCATGTCTTTCCTCATGCACTTTCAACTGCCCATTCACTACGAGACGGGTACTGAAATCTTGACCTCCCTTCGTCAAACTAACTCCATGCATATCTCTGACCATATTCATGAGTGGAGGCGATGACGAAGGATGATCAAGGCAATCATTCCTGACATACTATTGGCAGAATTGTTTACTAAATCATTGCTACCCTCGATCGCTTGTGATGTCTCCATGGGTGGTGTGGTCACAGAGGAACAAGCCATCGCTCGGGCTCAATATTTAGATTTGATTTATTCCCAATCTGGTACTTTGTATGATTTTCTTCCGAATGCTGCTCAAGCTAATACCGATACATCTAAGTCGTCATCCTCATCTCATGCGGATGGTGTTATTGGCTCCGTCAAAACTCAATATTTTTCCCAATCGACCACACTCTCCTCTACCTCCCCCCAAAATCAGATCTCTGAGGTGAATGCAGTTCAATCTGCCCCTTCACAACAATCCAGAGGTAAGAAGAAGACAAAGAATAAATCAAAAAATAACAATGAACAACCCAAAAAATCAAACACCTGCTAACAAAAAGCAAACACAACGGAAACTGAAATTCCTGTGTATCATTTGTGGTGATGATCACTACACTCAAGACTGTCCACTTTGAAATGAAGTAGCCAAAATTTTCCAAGGAAATTCATTACCCACTTTGCTTACTCAACCTTTTCCACATCAGCAATCCATGGTTGTTGAAACCCCCTCTCCTGGGGGCAGTTCTAGCCATCCTAATGATTAGGCCTCATCGAGTGCAGATATTTATATGTTTAATGGGATTAATTTGACCACTCGCTCTAAGACATACGACACACTAGGTAACCCTGACAAAGGAAAATACACTAACAGTACTAGTAATTTATCGGATCCATCATCGTCTTCCGTTAGTATTCCATCAGTTAACTCTCCATATGGACCACTTCAGATTGATAAACCTACATTCGAATCTATCTTACACCCTCCTAAGAGCGCTATACGTAAAGCTACCTTTAATCCTAGTTCATGTGCCACCCAGAACTACAACATTGTTGAAGATTTAGCTCAAGCACCATGTGCTATGTCTGCATTAGAAGTTCTACAACACTGCCCCAATCAATGTAGAACACTCTTGGCTACTCTTGGCACTATTGATCCTAAGTTGTCTAACCATATCATGTTTAACTTGGACAATTATGCGTCTCGACTCTCCCAGTAACTTGCTTTCCAAGTTGATGTTGTTGTTCACAACCAACAAATACACTGAACTATTCTGGATGAGGGAGCCTCGACTTGTGTCATGTATTTGGTGTGTTGGAAAGGTTTAAAATAACCATCACTCAAAAAATCCCCAATGATGTTACGCACCTTCGATGGGTGAGGTTTTCATCCCCATGGGCTTTTACAGTCCCTGCCCATCCAATTGGGTGGAAAAACTATTAGTGTTCATGTCGAGGTGGTCGATGCTCCCCTCGATTACAACTTGTTACTTGGAAGAATTTGGTTTTATGCTATGATTATCATTGCCTCGTTAGTTTTTCGATGTGTCCAATTTCCTCATTAGGACAAAATTGTCACTGTTCATCAGTTGGATTTCTGCACGACCGATGCTCGTGCTCTTGCTACCAAAAATATTCCTTTCTTGGGAGACCAAAAGATCACATATGAAAGTGTTGGTGTTGGCTTACTAAAATATTCTAGCCTCATGGGTACCTTCCCTACACCACTTCCACCGACTACACATCATATTTCCACCATCGATATGATTTCGACCGTGGCTTATCAATCTTTGGAATCATCTGACCCTTGGATTGAACCTCGTTTGTTGGAATTCGATGCACTAGGTGACACCATGCCACTTAGTCTAGCCGAAACGTCATACGTTTCTATCCAATCTTCTTCTCCCTCATCGGATGACCAACATTTATTGGCACCCGACAGTTCCTCGATGAAATCATGGTTGAGTTCCTTGTCGTCTACAATCGACTGCATTTCCCCAATTTTTCCTTTTGATGAATCTATTCCAGAAATGTTTCACATTGAAAAGTTACCTTGGGATAATAACTGTCACCGATCCTCTTTTCTTCCCCTCGTGAAGAAATTCGGGTAGATATATAGTCTATCTCCCCTCCTGATGCTAATTTTCTATCGTCTCTTATGATTTCAACTTCCGATGATTTGGATCCACTAGTGGACATGGTGATTTCTGCGGTAGGGTTATTTGAGCCTGATCTTCTTACCCCTATCGTGACACTCGACATGTGTTCCTTTCCAAGTGATTATCTTCCATCCGGCGACGATCTCCTGGAAGCCATGATCGATTTTTGTCCCTTGACATGGTATCCTTCAAGAGCGTTATTCTCTTGGAAGCCATGATCACGAAGCAGTTATGAGCATAGTTTCTCTTCTCTGTGACAAGCTCGTTAAAAAATGAAACAAAGGTCACAAGCATAGTTTCTCTTCTCTATGGAAAGCTCATTAAAAAATGAAACAGAGGCCACGAGCATACTTTTCCTCTCTGCAGCAAGCTCGTTAAAAAATGAAACAAAGGCCCTGAGCATAGTTCTTTTCCTGTGTCAAGCTCGCTAAAAAATGAAATAGTCACCTCTCTTGAACCTTATTTTCATCCACCTTTCTCCTTTTTCTCATCTACTAGAAAAATTGGTGATGACTGCAGAGTTGGTGAATGAATTAAAGCTTGGAGGGCATGTCTCCAGCCTTTGATGATCATTATGGAGTTAAGACACTAGCTTTCAAGCTGGGGCCATACTGAGCATAGTATTTGTTCTTTCTCATGCTCGTAAATACATGACAATGCATCCAAGTAAACTTTTATCTCTTTTTCGGACCTGTATGGATATATGAAAAAGGAACCCCCTGGAGTCTTGTTTAAGCTCTTTTCAGACTCTCTAAACATGAAAATATCACCGAGTGATCCTGCTTCCTTTCCCACTTGTTAAAAGGTTTGAAAGGGCGTCTTTCGAGTGATAATTTATCTCTTTTTTGGCCTCGCAAGACTAACATTACGAAAAAGGACAACACTGGAGTCATCTTTAATTTCTTTTCAGACTCTCTAAACATGAAAAGATTGCCAAGCGACCTTGTTATCTTCACGCTCGTTAAATTATTTGAAGAAAACATCTGTTGAGCGATAGTTTATCTCTTTTTCAGTCTCATCAGACTACTTTATGAAAAAGGAACTGAGAGAGTTCTCTTTTAAGTGTTTTTCCAAACTCGATAATCATGAAAAACCTTTAAGTTTTCTATCTTGGGACTCGTTAAAACAAACATTGACAAGCCCATATGGGATTGAACCCTTACTTCTTCTAGTTCGTTAAACAAAGTAAGAGGAACTTACAAAAGGTGAGTTATATCGAGCATGTGTTACGCTCATCAAGCTCATTAAATCAAAAAGAGGTACTCGTCTATCTAGATGGGGGAAAAATTGAAAGAAGCAAGCCAAGCAGTTTTTGAGAACATTACCAAGTAAATCTTATGGTCGCCCTTGAACACCACACTTTTTCTTTGCGCACATATTAATCCACTGGACCTTTGCATTGAAGCAATCCTATGAGTTTTTCTTACTCCTTTGGGTCACCTGATGAAAGTCATAGTATCCACTACATCGTCGTGTTTTGGTCCATGTCATGTTTCTGTTGTTGTGCCTCAGTGTTCAAGGGAGGTATCTGCCTCAAGAGTCAACCATCACAAATATCTTGTCTCAATACCCGTGTCAGTCCATGTTCATTTGATCTACCAAATATCTTGTCTCAATACCCGTGTCAGTCCATGTTCATTTGATCTACCATTTACATCTCTGTGTCTGTTTTGTGTCATCGATGGGGGATACATCAAGGCCCTCCTTTGACGAGTCTATTCCTATCGACTTCAACACATTATCCAGGAACCAGAATTAGTGAGATCGGAAGAGC
>CBVK0104174219.1:0-11372 GCA_900067695.1 Picea abies
AAACCATCAAAATGGGAAGACTACCTACATTTGGTAGAGTTTGCTTACAATAATGGGTATCAAGCATCTTTAAAGATGAGCCCATTTGAGGCACTTTATGGTAGAAAGTGCAACACACCAATGAGTTGGGACAACCCAGCAGACCGCGTAGTGGTTGGGCCATATTTTCTAAGGAAAATAGAAGAGAAAATGGTAAAAATAAGCCATAATTTAAAGGTTTCCCAAGATAGGCAGAAAATTTGCACAGATAAAGGCAGAACCCACAAAGAGTTTAAAGTAGGTGACCATGTGTTCTTGAATGTAAAAGCAAGACGCAATTCCCTCAAGTTGGGAAATTGTTCTAAGTTGGCAACACACTATCGTGGGACATTTGAAATCTTAGAGAGGATTGGTCATGTCACATATATGCTTCCACTACCTGCATCCTTGTGTATTCATAATGTTTTCCATGTATCTTTTCTCAAAAGTACCTACCTGATGCTAATCATGTCATTGATTGGACTGTGATTTAGGTGGAGCCAAAAGGAGATTTTCGAGTGCGACCAGTTTGCATATTGGACAAGAAAATCAAACAGCTCCATAATCGAATTCATAGGGCTAGTAAAGGTCTAATGGACCTGGTATGGTCCCAAGGATGCAACTTCGGATTGCGAGGATACTATGGGGGCAAAGTACCAAATCTTTTTGAATACTTTTGAAGTTTTGGTATGTACATGTGTATATAATGCATTGAGGACAGTGCATAAATAAGGGGGAGAGGAATGTAATACCCCTAATCCAAGCCCCAATTGTAAATGAAAATGCAAATGCACATATAGGCTGGTGATTCGTTGGCATCAAGTTTTGGTTTAGTTTTGCGCGCACCTAAGTAGTGCACGAGGATTGTTTTCCAAAGAAAGAGCATGCACATTCCAAAGTGTTGCGCACACCTAAGTAAGTGTGTGTGGATTTCACATCAAGGGAAGGGTGCACACATTCCATAGTGTTGCATGGACTTGAGTAAGTGTGTGAGGATTACCTTGAAGTGCGCACCAGACATAGTTTATATGTGTGTGTGTGTGTGTGTGGTCAGAGAGCTTGTGTGGTTATTAAGTTGATGAGATGGGATGCAAAAAGGCTAGTGTGCCTATCCTTGTAAAATGTAATCACACACAAATTATTAATAAAATCACATCGTTGCACGCAGACTAATCAGACGAAAAGAAACGAGGGGATAAACTCCATCGAAAAGGGAAAAGGGGGGCTTAAGTCCAAGGGAATATTTTATTAATATTTTCAAAAAATATAATTTATGAATATTTGTTTATCCTAAGTTATCGAGGGATGGGAACGAGTCAACAAGTGGCTAGAGATAATTCTGAAGGTGACAAGTGTCCAATTATGACCATGCAAATATATGGTTGAATCTTAGTGTATTTTGGGGGATTCATTCATTTTTCTTAGGGGTCGGACCATCTAAACGGGGGATGACCATTACCTTACCTACATAGAAAAACTTGGAAAGGGGTTTCCATATAGTAACCAGAGTTTTTGTTTTCGAAGAGGCGGGTTGTCAGGCCCGTGAGAATTCTCTCTGGATGAGAGATTCTTGGCATTAGGAATCCTTTCGCCCTAGTGGAGTTTAAGCCCCAGCTCATGGGTGCCCTGTTGTTGAAAGTTTATGAGCAACAAAGTCTATGGATGGGAGGAATGTTTGAGCTTTGCGTGCAGCTGGTGACTCTTTATAAAAGATATATGTCCTTTATGTGCTTTTCTAATTTACCGTGTACTTATTTACCTATGTTTGATATGGGTTTATTTCTTGTATGATGTTCAATATGATCAATTGTTGTTATTATGTTTAGGGCCTCGCTTTATGTCCCCATCGAGTTACGCCTGTAATCAGGCTGAACGGTTTACCTCGTTTACCATCCATGAAATGTGGGGAAGTACTCGGGGGTTTCCCGTGCTGTATGTCCAGGAAAAAAAATAAAAAACACAACATAAACATATTTTTTTACTTGATAAACATAGCCATCTGTCTAGCTCATAAATGAGTCTCTTCCAACCATATTTGAAACTCCCACAATACCAATTGCTCTATGCCACTTGGCAAAATAATCTAAGTAGCACATAAAAGTTTCCCCAAATTAAGGGGCATTCCCATGGACATGAGTTTCTTCTTCTATGTGGCCATATGGAGTCAATTGATATGGAATTGGACGTGCCCTTAGATGGAGCAGGTGTAATTTCAATTCTGGTTGAATTTCATTGACAAATTTTTAGAAACATGTTGTAGTTGCTTTTCCCTTTGTATATCTTGGAGTTTATGTAGAATTATTCGAGTGTGTGCCTTCTATTTAGTTGTAAATTTGGTTTGGACATAAATATCTGCAATGTAATTGGTGTATGTTAACATTTAGTTATACAATTGTTTTAGACATAAAGATCTAGAGCATAGTTTGTGTATTCTATGTCTTGATGAGATTCAACTTAAATCTTTAGTTTATTGAATTGAACCAATTTGTAAACAACACATAGTTTTTCTATATTCTATTTTTCTTCCATTTGCAGTTGCAATTATTTTTTTAGAAATATTGTTTATAGAAACTTATAGATGCCCCTTTGGCTAAGATGAGGGGAGAGGTGTACCTATGTTACCAAAATTACCTAGGACTTGTTCTTGGCCTCATTTGCACCCACTTGGGGGGTTTAAAATCTAGATCTCCACATTAATGCAAGGTTAATTTCCTACGAGCATGATTGTCTCACTCACTACCACTGACCAAAATCCTAGGGCTAACCTATAATTTCTTCTAGATTACTCTTGAGTTGCGTAAATATTTTTTTATGGGCATGTTATGAAGAGTTTAGAGATAAATATTAAAGTCACAAGAAGCATTCAAATACAAGTTAATGTAATATATGAAGACTCTATTTTATTATATCATTTCATGATTTTGGGTTGGTTTTTAGGAATCTAACAACCGATCTCGTTAGATAATTTCTCTATTTTTTTTTAACAGAGTGCACTCTCCCTAATGTTGTTTGCCACTATTGATGATTTGTTAACTCTTTGTCTCACACACATATATAATTCTAAAACCATCAATAATGACAAACAACATTAAGGAGAGTGCACTAAGAGAGTTACATAATTTTAAACATTTCTATAAATAAATACAATAATGACAAAATTTCAAAAAAGTATATAGAAAATGTACTTTATTTCATTAGACTCTTTCATTAATAAATAATTGTTTTTTTTATCTTCATTATTCGTATAAATTGATTTGTTTATAAATTACAAACAAAGGAGTTGTGAAAGTAAAAAAATTGATGCACAAAATTATTGGAGTTGTGAAAGTAAAAAAATTGATGTGAAAGTAGAAAAAATGATGCTTTGAGATCTACTTTTGGAGTGGTGATTGACATTGTCAAGGTGATTTGACATTGTCAAACACATGTATGAGCATGCTACAATAAAAATCGCAATCATTGAATAATTGAAATTACAAGGAAATGAGTGTATATTGAATGCAAGATTGGGGAAAGCATAAAAGAGGTTACTAAGGACATCTTTGTAATTGCTAAGTATCTACATGGAACATAGCCATAAATCAAAAGTTCATAAACCTTCAAAATGTCATAAACCTTGCTTCATTGGACGTGAAGAGTCTCAACAAATCCAAAGGTGTGGAATGAAAACATATAACATAAGATTAGTCTATGAGCTTAGATATATGAACACCTCTTAAAATTTTCATAGAACATTTAGTAATATCATAGATTAAAGTCTATATTGAACACATGTGATTACACTAAACATGAATCAAATTTTAAAACACTAAGGGTTTCGTTGGGAGGCCACAATCTAGCCCACTTTATACCACTAAACATGAATCAAATTTTAAAACACTAAGGGTTTCGTTGGGAGGCCACATTCTAGCCCACTTTATAGCACTAAACATGAATCAAATTTTAAAACACTAAGGGTTTCGTTGGGAGGCCACATTCTAGCCCACTTTATCTTCATATATTTTATAATCATAATTAAAGTTCTCTACAATATAAGAGGGTTACGTGTTGAAAAGTTATTTAAATGCTTAAATCCATCTCTCATGAGTTGAGTTCAACATATGTGGTACACGTGAGGGACCAGATGTGCAGAAATGAGTTGTAAAGGTAGTACTGCAAGGGAAAACTAGGCAAACTAATATATTATATTCATTAATCATCCCATCCCTAGATGGTTAGGAAAGCATTTGCATGTTGTTTGAATCCCGAGAAGTTAATTTTATAAATATCTAACATTTAGGAGGCCATGAAATGCCATGAATAAAAACATTCAGGATTTTGTGGAATAACACCTTGTTCAAAATCCCCACTATAAGATAAGTAGGTACTCAATACTCATAAATTGATTAGTTTCAATGTAGTGCACTACATTAGGTAGAAAGGAAAACTTTGTTTTATTTTATTAATGGTACTTGGTGTAAATTTATTAGCGTTGATTAGGACATTTAATTCAGTAGGGATATTGATTGAGGACTATAATAAAGATAATTAATTTAAAAGATATTTAATCACATCAATTAGTTTATCTATTTTTTAATCAAATAATTTGGAATATTTATCTATTATCAAAAAATTCACATTTTGTTGAATGATATGAGAACTATTATTTTTATTAATGATAAGTGAAATGTTCATTTAGTTTAAGGGTTTGTTTGATTATTATATGCTTTCATGTAAAGGTTCATACATATCTTGCGATAAAATCACATTGAGGTCTTTGAGGTAACCTACTAATATTTTGATTAAAGGTTATTATCATCCTCCATCCAAAAAAACTAGGAAAGATGAGAAAAATCCATAAAGGACTAGGAATATATCAATGTACTGAGTTGGAACTCTTAATAAATGAGTAAGTGAGATAATATTTCTTAAGAAAAAACTAAAATGTTCACTCAAAAAGTGGGTTGAAATTTTTTTATGTAGATATATTCAAGAAATAATGATAGTGATATTAGCGAAATCATTAGTACATTGCATTCTATGTTTGAAAAATAATAATTATATATTATATATATATATACGAGGATTGTTAAATAATATCATAAAAAAATTGTTGCAACAAAGTTGTCAACACTAGATGTACATAAAGTCTGCATGATTCAAAATGTCCACATCTGACCAAAACATTATACAGAGTTTACTGATGTCTTTTGGCAAAAATTTCCAGATGTATCTACTACTGTAAATCCTATAGAAAACACCTAGTATATTAATTGATTTAAAAAAAATGTGCCAAAGAAAGGTATGATGACTTGTTTCTTTGTCCAATCCTATGTTGTTGCATGTCAGTTCTTGATCTACAATGTCCATGGCTTCTATCATCTATATCACCGCATTCTCATCTTTAATTTCCCCTTGCTTTGAGATCCTTTGGTTGGAGGCCTTGGAGGCCATTGACTGTGCATCTTTGTTCAAGTTTTCTACTATTTTTAAGAAAATCGCACATGGACTCGAGGATGGCCAATTGTTGTTGGAATTGCAAAAGAGTGTTCACAATTTATGCTCTTTGCGGCCATACAATGTTGTTCATATTCATTGAATTTGGCAATGAGAGAAAGGATAGAGGCTTTGTTTCCATGTACGATATCTTCATGGGACCTTAAGATTCTCCTTAGCTTGAGTAAATCATGATTATCCATATTGTGCAGGTCAACTGATGGAAATGGAGTTGAGGGTTGACTAACCTCCAATCTTAATACAAAGGAAAATCAAGAAGAGTAATTGGGTGCCAAGTAGAATGGTCTCTGCCAACATGCAAACAAACCTCTAGAACAAGACCTAAAGTAGAAGTAGGGAGAAATTAGAGACCACTTCCCAAAGTATAAGGAGAAAGGCCTCTTTCTTAGAAAACAAAATTGAACAACAACAAGATAAGCACAAAGTGACTAAAGGTCGTACAAAGAGCAAAGATGAAACCAAAAGTATGTATGAGAACCAAGGCCAAGGTCGAGAGAAGACCAAGAGAAACGATGAACCCAAAGCCATGATGCAAAAGCCAATGTTCTAACCCTGAAACTTTAAAACTCAAAAATTCAAATTTAAGAATAGGTCCACCATATCCAAATAAGATAGGGACACAAGCTGCCAGAATCCGAGCTCTAAAGAGATTCAACTTGATAAGAAATAACTAAGATCAAAGTAGATCAAAGACCAACCCAAGAAGAGAGAAGGAGAAGAGATCGACATCCTTCCGCCTAGTTAAAACCCGATTACTCATTATCCCACCTGCCTCAAAGAGGAATAAATCCATGGCTTCAATAACTCTCATGCCTGTAACCTTAGACATGTACGAGGGGATGATGGGCCTCGTCGTGTTTATTGCTCTATCTTGGTGGATAAGCCTACACGTGAGGGACACATGGTGAGTTATGATTGAGGTACTTGTCATTAAATTTGGGATTATTGAATGACTTGGGTAGTTTGGACCCCATTTATCCAAAGCACACCCAATTTTAAATTTATTGCCATATTGGCCATTACAACAACTTGTTTATTGTCGTTCCACAAGAAATAAAAAAATGTGATTTCACAAAACTTTGAAGCTTCATAATGTGCTCTAGTCAAGATTGAATCAAGTACACGGTCAGTTGGGCCTTTCTTGATCATATACCTAACAATTACGCGAGAATCTCCCATGACAACTAGGCGATGAATGTACTTTTTGTGTCACTAACCTTGGCCCCTATAGTAATGAATAGGCTTTTGTCTGGTTGTTAGAGAACATTACTAAGCCCCAAGTATAAGATAGTTCCAGATATCATTTGTGATCCCCCCTGCTCATGCCACCCCTTTAGAATGTTGATATTTGTAATTAAACATAATATCATTGTTTACATTTAGTCTTGTTAAAGTAGGGAATATACTTTTCATTTGCAAGTCATTGTTCTTTGAGTTTGCATTCATCTAGTTTCATGTTATAATTTTTTATAAAAATTTCCAATATTTTTCAAAAATAATTGATTAAATTGATTTTTTTGAAAATTAAAAATAAATTTTAGAATTTCACTCATTTCATTTTTTAATTGGTTAAAGAATTTGTCCATGGGATATAAATTCTTGAGAGTATAACTTTATTTTTAAAAACATAAAAAGAAAAAGGAGATAAAAAACATTTAATATGAAATTTTCTAAAAACTTCATGTGGCAACCTTCACATGTCATTGTTAATTTTTATTTACTAAAAAATTAAAAAGAATGTTATTATCACTTCCCAATTGATGTTTTGATTCGGATGCGACCAAATTTTCATTTTTAATTTTAATGTTTTATGAGGACAAATACTTATTAATGTGACTATTTTCTTATGTTTCTCAGTTTATTTTCTCAAATTTTATATTCAATTTAATGTTTATTTACTTTTTCGGATTCTATATTTAGTAAAAACTAACCACTTATATATTCACTCGTTTTATATAAAATTATGTAAAAAAAAAATCATTAATATTTCAAAATTGATTATTAGAAAATTCAAACATTGAATAATAAAGAAGTTTGTTGAAAATTTTGTATAGATATTATTATCATCCTATCAACAACATCATGTGTAAATAGAATATGGTCATTTGAAATAGTTTGTTAGTGGTTTGTAAGGGGATAGGAAAATGAACCCTTGGCAAATTAAAAGCAAATATAAACATTAATCCATATACAAAATAAAACACTAATTAATCCATATATAAAATAAAACATTGATTTTGATTACAATTTGTTTATTTTAATATATTATTAATTTTTCCTAACTTAATTGGTTAAGGTGCAGGTTTTGTTTTGGATTCAATACTCTTACAATGCGTTTAATCGTGAGGAGAGACTCAAATATCTAACCATACTAAAAGTTGGTATTACCTACACTTAAATACTCTTACATACACATTTCTAACAAACAATTTTTTTTAAATATATTTTAATTTATGTATTTTTTTATTATTTTTTTACTTAAATTTTTTTAATGTTAAAATAATTTTATGTTATATTATTGTATGTGAAAATTCACATTGCAGAAGTATTATTATTATTTTAATAAAATGTTTGGAATTCACATTTATAAAATGTTAAAATAAAATAAAATAGTTTATGTTATATTAATGTATGTGCAAGTGGGAATTCACAATTCTAGAAGTATTAGAATAAAATAAAATAGTTTATGTTGTATTAATGATAAAATAGTTTATGTTATATTAATGTATGTGCGTGTGGGAATTCACAATTCTAATTTTAAAAGTAATAAAATAAAATAAAATAGTTTATGTTGTATTAATGTATGAGGAAATTCGCAATTCTACAAGTATTATTATTATTATTTTAATAAAAAGTTGGAATTCACACTTTTAAAAATATTATTATTTTAATAAAAAATAAATTTTTTTATTTAAAAAAATATTATTTTTATTATATTTTAAAATTACACATTTTTCCAAATCCCATCGACCTTTTCTTTTCCTTAAATTTGTGGAACTTTCAGTTTTTATTGTGTTCCCAAAGGAGCTTTCAACCGTGCACGTACGAAACACTAAGATGAAAATTGACAAAAACAACTATAGAGTTTGAGGGGCTCACCACTTGAGTTATCATTTTCATGGGCCCTTGGCACATGGATTAGATATTTTATAAAGACCTTACCTCACTCAATCTCATATTGAGATTTCACTCACGACTTATCCAAAGTACACCTGACCTATGACGCACTAGGGATAAAAATAGCACATAGAATGATTTTTCACTTTTTAAAAATTGCAAATTTTTTGTGAATATTTTTGTCACCAAGTTTACAAAATTTTAAATTATTTATTAAATATGTAATTTATAAATACAACATATTTCACGGTGAAGAAATAAACTAGTTGTTGTAATAGTTTTTTTCTTTTATATTCGAAAGAGAATTATATATTTATTAAAAAACGAAGTTAGCAAGGATTATATTTTTTCGACTCTACAAATTTTCATAAAAATTAAACTTAAATCGGAATATACATCTAGAATCTTAAAAGTCTTAACTAAACAAGAGTTGCATGGCAACTTAGTCCCCGCCTAACAAGTTTTGTATTCGGAAGCGAAGATTAAGCCTCTAAGTAAGAAGCATTTTGGCTTAACATCCATTGGTTGGACACTTTAGTCCTTACTAGGGAGCAATTAAACCATAGACATGTGATATGACTTACAATGCAACCCTTCAAAGTTGAGGTCCAATCAAATTGAAGAAAAACGAAAAAAAATTATTTAAATAAAAATTATTATTGCAATATCCTATGTTTAATTAAAGACAAACTAATAGGTAGTCAAACTAGTGACTCATTACTATAGTCTTTTTGGCATGGATTAATAATATATGCATTGATATGTTGAGTTAGGTGGTTTGGTGGAGTAAGTGTGACTTGATGTTACAAGAATTCAGGCATGGGTAAGGTTAGTGGTTGATTGATATTATAAGGATTATGGGTTATATCTATTTTTAAGGTTAGGCTCAAATTCACAGAGGTAGGGTATGTACACCTTCCTAAACTTTAGGAATCAAATCGGGTTATTATTTTTACAACTTTATTAAATTTATGATTTTTTAAAACAAGTGGTATATATAATAAAGTGCATTAATTATGTAATTAATTTAAAATATTGAAATACGTGAAGGCAACAATAAGACTTGAAATATATTAACCAATGAGAGATGAGAAAAATAAATATTTTTATTATATCAAAAAATATATATTTGTTTTCTGAAGTTAGACATTACATTTCACACATAAATTTAAAATAAAAGGCAAATTAATGTCAAATCAATAAAAACCCCATTACTATAGTCCCTTGGCAGGGAAGGACTAATAAGGGTTCCATGTTGGCTTACAGGTGGCTAATCTAACATATTTTCTCAAAATACATGTGATTTGATAATGCATATTAAGGATGACATAGATGGACATAGATTCGACTTTTTGTCACTACTAACTATGTAACTGGGAGGATGCTTTTTCTTCTTTACTATTGTTGTCCAAGCTTTCTCTGCTTTTGTTGAATTTAGTGTTGCTACCTCCAATCCTAAATTGCCTTCGTTGGAGGTTTAGGTTGTTCGAGAATCTCCTCCTCTTCTGTATGGTCCGCCCAACTAGCCTTTTCTTGGGGACTAAGTGAAATCTATGCTTCTTGATTCAAATATGGGGGAGTAATAGTTCCCTCTTTCATTGAATCTTGTAGTTCCACATCTTGCGCATTAGAAGGGATGTCCTTGATATCTTCTAATTCTATTTTTGACTCATCCATATGCAAGTTTGAGTCATCTGATTCATCCTTGCTAATCGTTCGATGTTCTTCCTTAGTGTCAATTCACCAAGTTGACTTACGTTGTTGTTTCCTGGCTTGCCTTGGCCTTTTTGGGAAATAAGATGCCATATGCCATGTTTCAAAACAAACTCTGCAACAAAATGATACATTTTCATAATCCAACTTTTGAGACTAGGAGGAGTTTTCACCTTTCAGGTTTATTTATGCTAGAATGCCTTTGTTGAAGTCCATTTCCACACATATTCGGGCATATGTGGTGATATTGTAGTTCATAGTTTCCTTGCTTTTATAATGGAACTTCACCCCAAAGAGAGGGTAAACCCCAAAGATGCAAAGGTAGGTTTGGAATTCTAACCCAGATCGGAGTTGTGGACAAGGAATTTGTTAATGGATCAAAGGAAGGGGTCTAGGGTTTCATGCATAAACCAAATTTTTTCCCAAAAATAGGGACCTAATTTTAATATCAAATCCTTGTCTTCAACAAGATTGAAAACCACAATGAAAAGCCCCTTTGCACAAGGGAAAATAAAGACTTCTTCTTTAATCTTAGGTTTCTAGAAGTCTGAAATCCATTTTTGTAGGTTGACTAGGCGCGACCAAAGGCCATTGAAAATGTTGTTGAGTTGTAAATGGCTGCCTTAGAGACAATGCCATTCCTAAGAGGAATAGAATGTAACATCCCCGACCATCAACCCCACGGTCGAGCAACGCTACTACGCGAAACATTCTCATATATATATATATATATATAACATGCATTAAATCAAATTAACACACCTAATGAAATTTAATGAACAATACAGAGTAATTCTAGTATTACTACTAACATTCAGACTTAAATAGAATTAACAATAAATATCATTGCAACAAAATACATGATAATATTGTAAGCATCACAGACATGCATTTTAACTGAAAATTAAACACATAAAGATACTTATCTTTAAAACTGTAGTAATTCCACCAACTACGTGCAGACCTTCCACGAACCTCCCAGCCTTAGACCACGCTGCTCATCACGCTCAATAGTAGGTCACCCCCGA
>CBVK0104174247.1:0-16325 GCA_900067695.1 Picea abies
GGGAAAGGGATGTCGGCCTGTGGGTTTACCCATGCTTAGGCCCACTTTATAATGTATAAATAGACACTTAGGCAATGTAATAAAGGTCTATGGCTTAGTACTAGTAGTTAGATTTGTGTGATCAGATGTGGATTGTAAATGCTTCGTGCATGATTGTAAGAGGCTGCAGAGCTAAGTGCTAGTTATTGTAAGAGGTTGTAGAAGGATTTGTGTGGAAGTAGAAGGAAGAAGGATATAGCGAGCTGCACAGATCATTTGTACTGTGCGAAGTAAGGGTTTTGAGTGGATTTGTGTTGTAACCGATTGAAGACACTAATAAAGAAGAAGAGTTGGTGGACATAGCCCCAGGGTGGGGGTGAACCACCTAAATCTGTGTGTGATTCTTTGTGCTTCGGCTTGATGTGTTTATTTCTTCTTCTGTTGAGTGCCTTGATATATTTATATAGATCTATTAATTCTTTGTGCTTCCTAGATGTATGTCGATAGTGGGATATGACATGTATGAGAATGCTTAGTACTGAACTACTAGATATGATATGATTTTCTATAGTTAAGTGTTGAAACAATGTATGTCTGAGTATTCACCATGAAGCTCTGTGTCGTCTGTGAAGTATAATAAGGGTTAAACACTGATGAATGATCTATACTAAGTCCCCTATAAGGATAAGATCATAGATTTGTGTCCCAGCTAAGGTTGCAAACACCTAAGTCTTGCAACCACCCTTTTCTCTACCTCGGGTGAGACTTCATCTACTTCGCATGTGTTGCCAAAAGGACTAGTAGTTAGGGCTTTGTTGGTATGCTCTTGAGCATTGAGCCCTGGGTCTACCCCTATGCCAACAATTGTGATGTGTGAACATGTTGAACCTCCAACATATTCATATTTTTCTTATAAACCCATATATTCATTTCTTTTTGTTTCATTGGATATTCTACCACAGTGGGATCATTATGGTATAGACCCAAGGCTATTATCTTTCTTTCCAATTCTTCCACCCTAGTCTTATTATCCTTGGTGTCTATGTTTTATTTCCATAGATTGTTGTGGATTTTGAGTGAATTTTCCTTCATTTATTTTTCTCTTGTAGAAGACTATAATAAACCTTGGTATAACATCTCACTTACTGTTTTATGGAAATAAACTAGGTTAAGAGACTTGATACCGCATATTTTAAACTTGATATGAGTCATTTTGTAATCTATTGGGGAGAGTGGCCTTTGTAACTTTACTTCTAGGAGTGATATATTTATGTTACCTTCTTGATGGTTTGTTGCTATTAGAAACTTCATCTATGGAGCTTCCTCTCCTCTTTTTGGGGAATATAGATCTATTTGAGATTCTTTGATATGTGTCCTTATATACTTATAGTGGGAAAATATAGCAGGTGGATTCTCTATTGTTGCATCGCTAGTGGTGGCTATATGGAGTGATCCTACTGACAGTAAGGTTGATGGAAAATGATCAGATGTAATGGGAATCCCTTTAGGTTTTGTCTCCTCTTGAGTTATCTATAATATCCCTTTCTCCTTATTCAAGAAACTTGTGAAGGTGTCTTCCTCTTATCCTTCTTATTGTTCCCCTATATCAAATCCTTTGAGATTCTTACTCAAATGTTGACTTATTACTGATTTTGATTGAAGGTATGATATTTAAAAATTCAAGGCTTTAATGAATGGAACCAAACTAGCTCTGGAGAATAAAACTAGTGACTTAGGGGTTTCTTTGTCTAAAATTTATCTAACCTCTTCCCGAGACTCTAGGTTTTTTGTTTTCTCTATTTCTCCCCTTCACTAATGTTTATAAGTGGATCTCTTAGAAGAAATCATTCTATACAGGTCATATACCCACACATATTCTTTGTCAAAGTAAAACCATTTTAACATTTCTCTGGCCTTAAAGAATCCTATCCTTTGTTGTACCAAGAAGGGACCAACTTCTTGTGGTATTGCAAAAGTGATTACTTTTCTATGTTGGACAAATAGGAAATGATCACGTATCAACCTTTGTATGATATATTCTAGATCCATCAATATAGGTGTGATAACGGATGGGAGATTGAAATGATCCTATGAAAAACAATAAACTCTGATGATGGTGTAATATTGGGCAAGGTACCAATCAACATTTACAGTATATTTAGTCTATTGTAGAAG
Organism: Picea abies; assembly: GCA_900067695.1. Taxonomy (NCBI): domain Eukaryota; kingdom Viridiplantae; phylum Streptophyta; class Pinopsida; order Pinales; family Pinaceae; genus Picea; species Picea abies. The sequence goes on from CBVK0104174247.1 coordinate 2,155, forward strand.
CCACTTAATTTATGGAAAAAAACTTGGAGGATGTGAACCATGAATGAGAGTGTATATGGAATTCATGAAATGATTGACATAATGGATACAACCCTTATTCTTATCCTTACTTTTCACACCCTTAGGCCATTCAACTACTAGTTTAAGGTTTCCCTCTTCATTTGTAATTTCTATTCCCCAACTTTTGAAAAATGGATTATTCCGAGACAAAATGGGATATACTAGGTATGAATGGTATTCAAAGAATCAAGTACTATGGAAATTTCCTAATTGGACATGAATGAATTCTTTTAACAACCTACAAAAGTCCAACTTTGGGGGATCCACGAAATCTATGGATAAGAGGGGGGAGAAAATCCCAAGATCAACATCATCCATTACTCTATCATGATTCCAACCTGATACTTGAAAAAATATGGTTTGGGAATGTTGAATATTATGTGGGAAAATGTCAGTTGAGAAATTAGTTAAGAGGGTTGGTAATTGATAATTAGGGAATATAAGTATTTGGAGAAAAAACAAATTATCGGCCTGGGGGAGTACCTAGTATGTGGCTTTGAGTGTATGCTTTTGAAAAATTTCAAAGGGTTCTTCTTGGAAGAAGAGCATTTTATATAGGACTTCTGGTGATAAAAGGAAAATAACCTGCTCCTTATATATGGAAAACATTTTTCATTTTGGGGATAGATAATTGGTGGTGCACCAGTGGATGACCTTGGGGAAATTGAACCTTTTTGGTACACTTTAAAAAATTGGGTTCAGATCCCATAAGTTCATATAATGTTGGCCAAATTTAACATTGTCATGAGTGAGACATATGAATTTTACTAAGTCAAACCTAGATAGGATTCGATACAAAATTTCACTATCACGGTCAATTAAGGGTTGATCAATTTCAGAGACTTTGTTGGGAGGTTGGGGATTCCTATGGTTTAAAATAGTCACCATTCAGGAAATTGCAAAAAATGAAGGCACAATAAAGTAAAAAGGACAAAAGTGTTATGAGTAACCTTGAAAAAGGTTTGCAGGGGTTTGGGTGCCTGAGAGTATCTACTCAAAATCCTCCTTCATTTGAAAAGGGAGAGTGTGTGGTTTGGAAATTTGGAATGAGTAATATTCTTTGGGCCAAGTAAGAATTTATATTTGTAATTTATTTTCAGTTTCCCATGCATCGATCTTTAAGTTAGACAAAGATTTTTGAAAAAATCCTGGAAAGCTCAAAATTTTGGGTGATGTCATGATGACATCATCATGGTCCCACAGATGAGTGGTGATAGCTTGATTATCCATGTTGGCACTAATGTGGTACCAAATGAGATGGCATTTCACCAAGATGTGATGGCCAAATAATCAGGACCGATGGGCCCCTCATGCTTAGGCAAGGGTCTCAGTTGGTAGTAAATGGGAGGAGGATAGGGTAAACCATAATACCATTGTCATGACCCAATGATAATGGTTTATCTCTCTATATCATTATCATGCGACACCATTTATCCTTCTACAGGTGGATATTAAAACCACCATAACACCCCAAGTGCATGTTAACTCTCGTTCTCTTTTCCAATTCGACATGGATTATTCATTGTAGATCAGGCTTGGTTGTGATCATTGGAGGTTTGTGCCCCACACCTTAGCCAATTCTTGGAATTTAAGTCCTGGTATTTTGATATAATCTATGTATAAAAATGGTTTAAGCTTTATTTGATTTTTATCATCCCTCTTATAAGCTCTCGATAAGCACCTAGTCTTTAGAAACTTGGCCTTGGGCTTTAGGGATTGATTTTCATGTGATTTCTTTTAGGGTGCTTGAGCATATTTCAACTTATTTTGATATAATAGATCTATAATATTGAATTAAACATCTATCCTACTCATATTTGACCTTGTGATCCTGATCAACATGCACATAGTTGTTTGGGTCAATTTCAGTACTAATAGATTCCTCAATAGTTTGTTGACTATCAATTTTTTTCACAACATCAATGGAAAATTTAATAATATTATCAATAATTTCAGTAGTAATCCTAGTGAAAATATTTTTATTGGGATCAGGAACAAACTCAATGATCGCATCAAGTATTTTAGTAGGAATTTCAATATCATTATTCTCAATAGCTTATATATTAGACTCAATAACAACTTGTTCAATGGGATCAATAGAAGATTCATTGACAACTTCATTAATGGGACCAATAGTAGCAATAGATTAAGGAGAAATATCCTCAAAAGTTACTTCCATAAGAACATCAAATTAAAAAACAATGGGCTTAGTAACACCAAGAGGTTTAGTAACACACCAATAGGTTTAGTATCAACCTCCAAAGTTACTTCCACAAAAACTACCTCATTCGTTGCTTGGTCATTTTCATGCAAAGAATAAGGTGACTAGACACACTCTTCAAGGGCTTAGAACAATCTGTCCAACCCTACCTAAGACTTGAATGCCTTATGTTTTCTCTAGGAAAGATATAACTTTTTGCATAGTATCTTATTTTCCTTCCTTACTGTTTGATTAATTTTTAAAAGTGCACCATAGGAAGGTTTTAAATGGTACTTACCTGAAAGAAAGCTTATCATGTTATTAGATCTTGGTCTAAAGACTTTAGGGATTATCCGAGCCTATGTTGTGTCTTTCTCAATGTCACTCATAATGTCTTGAAAATTGTGAATAGAAATATCAGGAAATTTTTCTAAAAAGTCAATAGTTTCTTCAATATTCCCTTGAGGAGGAGGAACTATGTATTCAACATATTTTTCTATTGCATGTTCTTCTGTAGCAATGAATTCCTCTTATCCTACAACATCCTAAACTTTTTTTGGTGTTTATTTTCCTATTTTTGGTTCTTGTGTCCTAGAAAACATTTATTTTTGAACAATTGATATAGTTATTATCTTCTTTGGATGAGTTGAAATGGGTATATACTCCTTGGATTTCTTCCTTTTCCAGTTGAAGAACCAATCTTAGTCATAGGGTCATCAAACATTTATATGAGTGTAGAGAGATTATATTATATGATTGGGAATCCTTCCTCTATTATATTAATTCTAATAGGTTGTTCTTATATTATTTTTAATTTAGCATCCTCTTGTCTTCCTTCTTCTTTGATAGAAATGTTTTCTTCTACTGCATATGCTTCTTCTTCTTGGACTTCCTATATTGCATGTACTTTTTATTCCCAAACTTCCTCTACTACAGGATATTCTTCTACCACATGAGGCCTTTGTATAAATTCCTCCCAAGTTTATTTTGAATGAGAGACATCATAAACTACTATTACTTTAATCAGGCATGATGTGTTAAACTAGTAGTAGGGTTTCTACTTGACCTAATATTATGAATCATAAACTATAATGATATGAATAGAAATTAAATCATATTAACAAGTATTTTATGATTATGTCTATAGGAATAGATACATAAAATGAGGGCCTTAATGTACCCCCCATAAATCGACATGAAACTATAACCGAGAGATTATGTGAAGAGATAAATCACCAATTATAACTGGCATAGAGATGCCCAACATGAAAGGTCAAAAATACTGCAGAATGGCCAAATTAGGATTCACTTCGCTTGAACATATATAATCACAGACTATTGGATTTATGTCATTGACTCAAGCACTCTCCATAATGAATGGAAGCGTAGCTAGTCAGAGGAGTGAATGACTTTGTTGGACTCTTCGTTTTTGGAGAAAACTCGATGTTGCAAAAATATCATAGTAATGTAGGAAAAGAAGAGAAAACTAGCGGAAGGCTACTAATGGAGGAAAATAGGGAAATCGAGTGGAAAGACAAATGAAAGAGATGCATCAGAATTCTAGTGTGAAAAGAAGACATGATCAAAATGGACAGAACAATTGAATAAGTTGGAACATTCGAGAGAATGCCAGAAGAAGGTGGAATCAAGAAAGAAAAAAAAATAATGAATAAATAAACAAGTCCACAGAAAACCTAAAAGTAAGGAGTTATGTAACGGGCTTGGATTAAGTTAGTTGAGGATTAGTTAGTCGATAAGTCATTATGGATTTTTCTATGAATTGCTACCATTCCTGGGAATTGTTGTTCTTTCTAGCTCTCAATTGTTGTATTGATTTCAAAGTTATGAATACTGTAAACGCTTGTTGTTATCATACCAGCTGCGGGAAAACCATGTATCGAGTTTATAGTTGATATTCTCTTCTTTGTACAAGAAAGAAACAAAACTCTATATCATATGTTATGAAATGATATTAATATAAGATATGATTGGAACCCTAAAATTTTGATAAATGGTGTTTGTATATTGATGAAATGTGTATGATTCTTTTGCGCAAGTCTTTGTTATGCATCTTGGATCTCTTCACTCTGTGCATGCCATTGTTGATTTGTCTGGTTATTTTACTTTCCATAGATCTATTAATGTATTAAGTAGGAATCATTGTATGTGTTGTGTAACTCTATTTAGACTGTGTCTGCCCTGTTTATCGTCCCAACCCCTTGTTCGATTAGATGGGTTTCATTCTTCCCACCACTGCATTCTCTTCAACCTAGAACCATTTCACATAAGTCTCAATAGTGCCTCAGGAGAGACCTACTTCCCTTGTGGAAGGTTGAATATGTCAGTGCTCTATATAATATCGATGCCTTTTTTGGAAAACTCTGAGAATAGCGGTCTCTAATAAGGCATCGAGAAATGGTTCCACTGTCGGGACCTGATTTTTTAGCGAGATTTCAAAGGTTGCAAAATCATATTTTCAAGTTGACAATTGATAGGTGGTGGGAACAAAGGTGTGACGAGCTCATATTTCAAGAAATTTAGTTACTATATAAGATTTTGAGGGTTGTGAAGGACGTAGTCTATTATTTTGAGCCAACCAACGATCGGTATGAAATATTTTGGATCCATTTTCCACAGGAAGTATTTTAGTGACTAGATAGATTACAAGAAGTGTATGAGGTTAAATAACGAGTAAAGAGAAGGCCCCATTAGAATGTTTCATATTTATCCTCCCTCCATTGATTGGATCACCCAATTTTTCGTGCCGTATATGTTTTTTTCAAGACTACACTAGACGAATACATCATCAAATTTGTTGCAGAGAACCACCAATATTTTTTGATAGTAGAAGCAGTGATATAAGAATCCCAAGAGGAAGACTATTATGGGAAATTATTTTGTGGATAAAGATACTATTAGTGGAAGAAGGAATGTTGCATGTTTCATCAGGGGAGATGGTAGCACAAACCCCTATGCATGAGGGGCGGGTGATTCAAGTGAAGGGTTCATGAGTTAGGTTACAAAAATTCTTGAAATATGGGGAGTTGTCGTCATCGTGAGAAAAGTGGTAGAGATGAACGCACTCTAAGAGGCATTGTTATTATTGAAAAGAATTGGTGAGAAAATATGAGAAAGTTGATGAAGAGGTCATATTAATCATGGAAGATTATTAAACTCGAGAGAACCCATAGGAAAGAACTAGATAAGTAGTGGGAGTTGCAGATATGTGAAATATTGGCCAGTCATTGGTTGAACGAAATATTTGGGAAGAAAGATGAAAGTTCTGAAGGAATTAGATGAGGAGGTATTAGGATAGATGAGTGAGTTAGGATTGATACCATTTCAAGAGAATAAGACTCATTCATAACCCTTGAAGGAGCTGTGGGAGACTAAGGTCTTTCTACATCGAAATATGTTGAGTCTCATCATGGAAATGGTACAGTGTTGCATAACTACACGCCCCCCCCCCACCCCCCAGTCAGTGAAATAATTCCATTCCAAAAGAAAATGAACCAATGTTGGATCACCCCCACCCTGAGTGCCTTATACAAATCAGGTAAATTCTACACTGAATCCTGTAATAATTTCTATTGTTTCTCACAATTATGATAAAATAGGTTAAAGTTATAGTAGTAGTGGAAGTGGAGCAAGTTCTTCATCTCTAGTACAACTAGGAACATCAATATTTATATGGATAGGATCCCCCAGTTCTCCAATGGGAACTCAACATGCAAGATGACTCACCCAATACCTGGAATTTTTGGGTAAAGGGGATGACGATGTTGAGAAACATTGGTTCTTATGTGAGGCTATTTGGAGGTCCCAGAAAACTCTATATGCCAAGAGAATAATCGAATTCCAGACCACATTGAGAGGTATAACATTAAAATGGTACATGAAGTCCATTGAGCACAAGAATCCCTAAGGGACTCCCCCAGGACAACCCTTTAATCTTGATTAGGTCAAAAAGAGATTTATTGTAGAGTTTCACCTGCCTCAATTTGAACAAACGGGCCTCTCTAAGTTGCAGGAGATCAATAATATAGTCTCCTTGGGAGTAAAAGCAATGATTCAAATATACAATCAAGAATCTATCAAACCCTATTCATGAGAATCACAAATCTAAATGGTTCATTCAGGGGATTTTTCCTTTAACTCGGATTCCATTAACTCAACAAATAATATACACTTTGAGAGAAACACTAGAACAGACCATGAAAATTGAAGTAATGGTCAGATACCCTCATAATTTTTCTATGATGAGATCCCCATAAGAAAATAATATTGTGCAACTCCAAGGCCATATTTATGTGCTGAATGAGAAAATTCAGGAGTTGGCCCTACCTAAAGGAGGTTGACCAAAGGTATGGTGCACTGGTTGCTACAACAAAGTCCATATAGTGATAAAGTGTCCAGGATCGCAAGGGGTAGAAGTTGTGAACCACCCTATGCCTTCACCGCCATTTAGACCATCAGGTGGTGTTGTGTAAGTTGAAATTGTGATGCCATTCCATGAATTTTTGACTCAGCAAGGGAGTCAACCCAATGAGTATTGTGATATTTTTATACACTATGGACATTCTTAGAGACACTTCCCCATTTTACAGAAATATACATCTATCCCAAATATGGTGTACTATGAATTTTGTAGGTCGACTACCCATATCGCCTATCAATGTCGTGCCTTACATGCTATTTTAGATAGACTAGATCGTTCTACCTTTAGGATTGATGAAACCCCTCAAGGGTTTGGAGGAGGTTATAGAGGTGGAGGATCTTTCAGAGGAGTCCAAGATGGCAGTAGATGACCCACTTGTTTCTACAAATGTCATGAATAGAGACACCCTTCAAGGGATTTCCCACAACCGAGGATACAATGGTTCACACACTACTGAAACAATACACATGATACTGAGGATTGTCTTGACCTGATCACACGATGGGAAGATCATGAAAGACAAAGGGGAGCCAATTTGATAAACTCAGAACCTATGTAAATTGTGGAAGAGAGGCAGTCCAACATTCATGCTATAAGAAAGGGAGGTGAAAATATCATTGTATATGTTGAACATATTAATCAATATCATATTCAAAAGGTAGTTTCTAAACCCCTATATGATCATATACAACAAAAGGAAATTTTTCATAATGTAGTAGAATTGTTATGCAGGATGTCTAACTCTGTGATACCAGAAGTTGTGAATCGAAGCTATTCCCCTCCCTGTCAAGTTGCAGAAAATTTGGTCCTAGCCATGGGCCCATTATATGAGTCAAACAACACTATTTCCTTATGGTTGGAACTATTTATGATATACTGAATGATGAACACCTTACCTAGAATTTTTGGAACACCATTAGCATCGCTTTGGGAGTTGAGGGAAATGTAGAGGTATCTATAACTATTAATATACCCGAGAGCAATGTAGGACAAATACATAGACATAAGAAGAGGTCGAGACATGAGTTCAGAATAAATTCCCATATTGATGGTTATGAAATTAACACTGCCATGCTATATTTGGGATCAAATGTTAATATCCTACCAAATAAAATGTGGGAAGCTATGGGAAAACCCATGTTAGTATATTCCCCAATTCAATTGTGCATGGTGAACCAATATTGTATTTACCCGAGGATGGAAAATGTGGAAGTATATCTATCCAGAGTCAAGATTGTTGTTGACTTCACATTCATTGAGATCATGGAGGAGAAGGATCCATATCCATCCTTTCTTGGAATCTACTGAGAATTTGAAAATTATGTTGTGATTGACCTAGAGAAGAAATCCATGACCTTCAAAGAGGATGGTATGAAAGTGATTCAAGATTTAGATCCATACCTAGGACCATGATACACTAAACCCTCAAAGGACAACATGGAACTTGATATCTTGGATCATCTATATATTGTGACAAAAGAAAATCGTGCATACTGCATTAATCGTACCGTTGATGGTTCAATCAGTTGGTGAAGTATGCATTCTTTTGGGGAAGATTCAGAGGCCACATTCAAAAACTGGCAGCAAGGACAATACAAACATTTATCAAGAAGATGTGCCACTATTCAAGTAGCTAGGTGGATTGGAACTGAAATCCATGAGCATCCATTATATGACAGTCTCTTTTATTTACACACTTTTCTGGTCGAAATGGAAGAAAAAGTTGGGGTGGAATAGAGGATGTCGATAATTGATATCACTTTGTGATCCTTCCCATATCACTAGTTCGCCACCCACAAAAGTAACATGCCTTCATGGGAGGATATCAATATTTCCTTGCAGCACTGATTTATCCCTCATTCATGTAAAATTCACAATATATTCCCTAGTTTGATTAATTCTTATGTAGATATAATATGTGGCTACGGTCCAAGCGATGTAATATGTGAATTGTATTTCAATCTTTTAATAATAAAATGTGATGTCAGCTACTAAGGGGACATAGACAAGAGATGGGGGCTCAATTAATCCACAAGAGAGGGGAGTGTTTAGGATAATGGCCAAGAGGGGTCCAAGGGGGGGATTACCCATGTTTATGGATTTAACCCATTTTCCTAAATCTACTATTGTATATGAACCTTCCCATTTTTGATTGAGTGTTTCCAAATCTAATCATTGAATACATGTAAGAGGGTGGGTATGAGTGGTCACATCCTAAAATTACTAGGCACATGGGGGTTGAGTACAATCATATTGAGAAAGACTGTGAGCTAATAAAGGAAAGAAAAATACATGAATTTATTATGGGTTGAGGGAGAAGTAACAAAAATTCGAGCAGTTTTTAGTTAGTCAAGTTTGGGCATGGAAAGAGTTTTTGGAGTGGGGTGCAGCCATATGAGGGAAATTTTGGAGCGTAATTGGAGTGAATTGGAGATGGAGAACTGAAGATCCCATTACTCAATATGGAAGAGTGAACTCATGCATGAGTTTCACGGAAATAACAAGTGTTGTTGTTATTTTGTTGATAGTTTTCCTAGAAGCAGTTTCCCTTGAGTTCCTATCTAAGAGATCCATATCTACCTGTTCTAGAGAGATCCTAATAAATGAATGGCACATTCCTTGGGTTATCCATGATAAATGGATGGTATATCCCTTGGGTTAAACATGATAAATGGATGTTTTATCCCTTGGGTTATCCTTGATAAATGGATGGTGCATCCCTTGAGTTATCCCTGATAAATGAATGGTGCATTCCTTGTATTGGGTAGGTCAATAGGAAGAGAGATGGTGGAAAAGTCAGGATAGCTATAGGAGAATATCAATTGGGTTGAGATATTTATGAGTTGTGAGTGGACTACAAGAGATCACCCTATTTTATGGATTGTTAGCCTCAGCTTGGGCATGAATGTCTATTGATATTTGGAATAGTTATTCTATGGTTGGGTGGAACATTCGTCCCAAGCAGTTGGTTGCACAATTCTTGTTTAAGATAAGTGTTTTATCTTGTACTGAGTTATTTACATATGTTATTGTTGTGCATGAACTATGCATGAATGATAATGACTTATATGATGTTGTAATGAATGGTTTAGTTGTATCTCAAGTTTATTATTAGCATGCTTCAGATGCATAAGTTTTATGGTTATTACCATAGCTAAATTTAGCATGCTTCAGATGCATAAGTTTTATGGTTATTACCATAGCTAAATCCATTATAAATTGTAGTTGTAGGCTATGGGAAACTGGATAACAACAAAACAATGGCTTTAATTAGCGAAAGTTTCATGTTATGTGTATTTTGGACATATTGTTTTCTAGATGGAGGCTAGGTACATTACTAAAATGGTATTAGAGATAATAACAGAGAGTTTTGCATGATATGGCCCAACCATGGTGGATGGGTGTGTTAAAAAGTGGTGTCAAAGCCCAATTTTTCAGCATTGAGCCTGCACAGGCCATTTAACAAAATGTAGAAGTGAAATTATAGATTTGCAAGGGAACTGTCTGACATACGGAGAGTTCATTTTCAAATCACTTGAAAAAGTGATTACAATTTTCTATGGTGAAATTCAATGAAATTGAGACAAATCCCCAAGTTTCTGCAACTAAATAATGGTGATTTATGAAATTGAGACAAATCCCCAAGTTTCTGCAACTAAATAATGGTGATTTTGAAGTGAAAGAGTCAAATTTGAAAAGCAACGAACAAATTTTTATGTACAGGACTTGATTTGGTTATATTGAGCTTAGTCTTAGAACTCTATTGATGACCCAAGAAAGAATTTCATTTTTGGGCGAATTAGAAGAATTTTGGAAAATAGGCAAAATTGGAAAAATTTCAGTATTTTTTCATACATTGATGTCAACATGATGTGTGAGGGGACACATAAGGGATAATGTCACAACCTAGTGGGATCAAACCTAAGGTACAATGATGGAAAAAGTGATGGCTAATAATGAAATATTATATTGAAGGGAAGAACCTATCACTATATGCAAGTTTAGAAGACATACTTCACGGTTTAGTGGGTTCCACCATATAATTACAAAATAAAATTTCTTGAAAGTCCTATATAAATTATCAACAACACTATTACAAAAGTTAATAAATCCAATATAACCTCCAATAATTTGAAAATAAAATATGGTACAAAGTATTATGTACCTAGTGGATGATGCATAATACTTGTTGGGGTAGAGCCCAACGAGGTCCCAATCAAGGATTCCTTTCATAATCCATGAACCCATGGGCCCCTATCAGAAATAAGTGGCACACCATATCAAGGCCATGAAACATAGGATTGAATTCCCATGTTCTCAACATATCATGATTTAGGTCATGAACTAGAACCAAGTCTTAGGCATGAAACATTTATCATCAATATGGGTTAAAGTGGAGAATTTGGTGGTAAGTTTTTAAAAATGAATCCGAAAAACAAACTGGTCAATATATAGCACTTCACTAGTTGACATAGAAAATTCCTTGGTCCTGAATCAATATTTTTATTGTCATCCACCAATTGTACCATTTCAAGATGAAGTGATGATCAATGATGCACATATTCACATGGGATATCTATCGTGGACATGAATTAAAAAGTTTCTTTATCTAAAAAAATTTCAGTATCTAAGAAATAACGGGAACTAGGATGGTTAACATCCCAAAAGGGTGAAGTATATTGATCATATTTTGCTTTCAGATGGAGTTTTTTTATCATTTTCAACTAATACTGACTAGATTTATTTATCAATTGTTGTGACCATGTCCCAAGAAGTCGAACATGAGTGTATAGGCTCCTTCTCAGAAGAAACTCAACACTTAGGATATGATGCCGCATAAATTACCTATTGTTGGGTAGATTCAACCCAAATACTAGGAACACAAAATGGTGTAGCATGGTCTAAATCCAAATAAGGGTGGAGAGTATCATATGTAAGATGATTGATATTGAAAATGCTTCCATTGTGAGTAAAATGCATGTTACAAGGAAAATCTATCTATGGAATGGGGTAAACCACAACATATGGAATGACACGTATAAATCAACTATAATCCCAAGTGTGCTATATAAATGAAATGATAACAAGACAAGGCTAAGATCCTACCTCATTAGGATGTTTGATGAAGACCACCATTGAGCACACAACTCAAATATTTATAGATGAAACTTGTCCTCAACAACCAATATACGCAAGCATATGGTGGAAATATATAATGTTAGCATATATATTATCATAATCCATTAACATACATGAAAAATACTCCCATGGAACAATAATTCGAATATTTTCAAGATATCAATTCGATGAGAAAAGAGTATTTGTATTAAAATAATCAGCAGAAGTATATAGGTGACAAACTTCTATAACGACACATATAAAAACTGAGAAACTAAGTCCCTCGAGTTGGGCCTCTACCACTTCAATCCTCCACCAAAGGAAATATCATATAAAGGAGCCAATGAGTTTCTCCATCACAAAGAAGGAAGATCTTGGGGGTTGAACAAGGGGTTCATACTTTCAAGGACAAAGGGATGTAGACTCAATATGAAGTGAAATTTATCTTGAGTGTATTTTCTCTCAAAGTTGAATTATTCCTTTTTATCAAGGCTTGGATATGGCTCAATTTATAGCCTTCAAATGGAACTGAAGGGATGAGTCGGAGAATTTCCAGTATATGGAAGGTCAAGGATCATGGATCGCATGACATGGCGTGGAAACCCAACATAATTTTTAATTTTGAGAACCAAAATCGATGTACGTGCGATGTAGTAGAGTAACTTGTGTATACACTTGTTGTCTAACTGATAGGGTGTGTATATGTGGAAAATGTTCTTTTATGGATTTGGAAGGTACAAAAGGGGACTTCAAGTATACATAGGTAAATGGAAAGGCCATCCAAGCAAGTTGCATGGGGTGAGGAAAAATTTGTTGTAACAGATGCCCCCTAATGTGTGAGGATAGAGGAGTATCTATGATGGTCAAAATACATTATAATTCCTAGAAGTGGAGTAATGGAGACTTAAATGGAAGTGCTAGTTTCTCATGAGAATATTACAATCCATAATGACTTTGTACACATGGCTTCCAATCTGAATTACACTATGGATCCATGTGGAAATATATCAAATATTTGTTCATGGCTATGAATAGGAAATAGAAAGTGTCATAGGCTATCATAGTCATGAACAAGGCACAGTGGAATCCAGTGTCAAAATCAATATGAAGATATTTGTATACAATGGAGTACAATCTGATCTCCCATGATCACTAAATTCATATAGGTATTGGTCCAATGAAAGACAAAAATAGATTAGGAATGTTTCTATTATAAGCTGGAGGTCTTCTATACTATCCGCCGAAGGGGAAATTCTACATCATGTGAATAGAGGAGTTGAGGTAGAACACAATGACACTTTGTTTCATTACCAGTCATTAAGGTATACCATTAACAAACACAAGACAACCTATCGATAATGAAAGTAGGTATCAAGGCACCGAGTACATTCTACAAGTGTGAATAAGGGTGTTGAGGTTGAACACTTGAAGAAACCATCAATCATGAGTCATTGATGTATTCCCAACTGTCGATGGTAGGAGAAATTTCCACTAATGACTGCAAGACTCTAGGTACTCAGAAGACTCTAGGTCTCATTTCTAGAATAGATGAGCTAAAGTTGATGGAAGGAGACCCATTGAAAGGAGAGCATTAGGGAATCTTTCATCATTCAACACGAGGTACATATAAATATCTTGATGATTAGGAGGAGCTCTGATGAATATGATGGTCATGAACCAACGACCCTATGCATCTCTCGTATGCACCAGATGTAAGTAGTGCATGAAAGAGACCCTATGAATAACAACCAATAAGAAATATTTCATATAAAGGTGAGGAAACCACCAATAAATCTAATGGAATCTAAGACACTACATGAATCCCAATGTGTGAATAGATTTCTTTTTGTCAAACACAATGGAAACCCCCCAGTCAAAAACCAATGAGGAGATGTTAACTGTTGGGTTAAAGGTTACCTAACCATAATGAAAGTAGGACCAGGGTGCATGGTAGGAATTTATCTTCATATGACTTTGAGATATACTGAGGTTATGGCCTACATGCAAAGTCAAGAGTTTGGATAAATTGTTAACACATGCTTATATACTTCCTTTGAACAAGAGAATGAGACATATGGATAACTCAGGGAGCATAAACTTGATTATAAAACTTCGTGATGCCGGATACATCAACAAACTCTCCATAGGGACTAGAAGAATAATTAATTGTAGGAGTAAACTATAAGTAACAATCTCATCTTCCTAAGGTCATGCTAAACCAAAACTTTGGATGATAGTGGACTCAAAAGTTTGTTCTATGTTCAAAGGAGACACGAGTGCTAATGATATGAGAATATATTATTTTCCCACCCATATATATATATATATATATATATATATATATATATATATATA
>CBVK0104174261.1:0-12811 GCA_900067695.1 Picea abies
AAAATAAGCAATTCATTCCCTTACCCTTGAAAGTTGAAGAAATTATAGTAAAACATATATCCCATCTGGATGAACTAGTAGGTCATTTTTACCAACTCAACTTAAAAGAAACTAGACTTGTTGAGGGTTTCAACCCTAATGATATGTTTATTGCACATATGGCATCTATTGGTTATTATTCTTACTTTACCAAAATTGAGCAATTTAAAGAAGGGGGTGGAGATAACTTAGATCTCCCTAAAGTTTTGGTTGACCAAGATTTGAAGGACATCGATGAATTAATTAGTACTAATGAATGATACAAACAACATGGAAGAGAAGTAGCAAATAGAAATCCTAATTCACCAACTTTTACCCAAAAAAGTACCTGGATAAGAATCAAACCTAGAAGCAATGGTATTGAGATGAGAAAAAAAATGAATGAAAGTTCAGATGATGATGGTAATAAAGAACCACCAAAGAAAAACCTTGAAAAATATCATACCGTATGTACTTCTGTGAGAATAAAAAGGAATACATAGACAACAGGGCTAAGCATACCTGAAACTCAAGCAATCCCATAAGCCATGGATGTGGATGAGATTATTGAAGAACCCAGTTGTATGCACAAAGACCGCTGGAAAATCGAGAAATTATCAAATCCCTAGTCACCCAAAAACCAAAGATTTTCAAAGAGGAATATATAACCTTGCACCACATGACCTACAATCGAGTTTCCTAAAAGTTGTTAATTGAAAAAGTTAATGAAAAAAATAAAAATTTGATAAAGAGATGGAAATCAACAATTGATTTCCACCGGGTTCTGCCATCAAATATTGTACAATTCCATGATGCAATCAAAGAAGCCCTGAAACAATCTGTCAACACTATGGAAAAATAAAATTTAGAACTAAAACAAATAATACAAGAATTAGAGGCAGCCCTAATTCCACGATCTTTATTCTCATAATATTTGAGTACAATTCAACCAACTATTGCTTTAGAATATGTCCCAGAAAGCAATAACAAATATAAAGTTTCATCAAGTTTACTACAATCAATAAGAAAATATATTGGAGATGGGATCCAAAAAAGGATAGATTTAATTCAAGAAATTTGGGATCTTACTCAAAACGCCACTAACATTGCAACAAAAATCAATAATTTTAAGGAATATCTTAAGAAGGACCTAGAGAATGATGAAGGTTTCTACAAGGATGTTGTGGGTACATTTTCAACCAGAATTTCAAGATTAAGCGATATCCACAAAAGAGAACATAACCTTCCTTCAAACACCAGGATGAAGAAAATTATTGCAAGTTGGTTGAAGAGAATTACAAAATTGAGAGAAATGATAAGTGAATTAGATTCTTTGAAAAACAAAAGAGGTCACCTATTCTTTAAGCTTGTTGACCTTATAAAAGAACTTGATGGCCTGATTCTATTAATGGATACAATGATTTCATCCAAAGAAACATTAATAAAATAACTTAATGTATTGAAGGTTGACTGGGAAAATGAGTTCATAGAAACAATAGAATTCTTTGAAGAAGGAGTCGAGAGGTGGCTAGTGAGATACATCAACAAATATGATGAGGTAGATGACATGTTTCACCAATCAAGAATGGATTTGAGAGAAATGGAGAATGAATTGTTCATGATAAAGACAAGGCATGAGATCATAGTCCCTCCCATTAGGGAATATATTGAGGAATGGTTAAGAAAATACTTAATCAAAATTACTGAGCCATATCAACAAGAAATGGTTGCAACAATTATGACACCTCAACAAAACAAATCATCTACAAAAGAGGCACCTCCAAGTAAGTAAAGGGTTCACAAAAACTTTCCATCACAGTGAGTCAAGTGTCAACCTTTTCCCACTTCTTATCATTGTTCTACAATCATTTGTTAGTTTTCCTTCCATTTCTCATTTATTTGTGAAACCAGGGATGATACTTGATTGTTTTTCTTATTTCTTCTAGGTCTTTTCATTTTATTGTCCATGGGAGACCCATCCTAGTCCTCTTTGAAGGACAAACACAATTCTTATTTTCACGACATTTTCTTTGTGTTTAAAAGACATACCTATTACTTTTAAAGGTTCCCAAAGAACTATTTTGGGATATTACATTACTATAATATCAAAGAATTTGTTTTCAATCTTGAGATTCCAAATGTGTATCTATCATAACCTTTTTTGTGCCTAATGAAATGATCATTTAAATTTTAGTGCCATTATGCGATCCATATTTTATTGTTTCCTTTCTTCGATATTGTGTTTTGTCTTGATAAATGTTGTGATGGAAATTCCACTATGCCTGTCTTTATACTTTATTGGTTTATAAATTCTATAATATATTGTAAATATTTTTTTTATAAGATACCTGGTCCAATCTCAAGTATCCTTTGCATGTGAATATTTCTGCTAAATTAGCCTAGTCCTTCTCAGGCATTGTTTATATTTTTGCATGAAATGTGAAAGTAGAGGAGTACCACCTCTTTTAAAACATAGGACGATTTTGTCCTCGTGAGGTTGATATTAAGACAGTAAAAATATATTTTTTATCAACGTTTTTGGTGACCATACTTGGGAGAACAAAAGGTTGGTTATGTAAGATCAGAATCTTGATGACTCAACCGGAACCAAATCAACCACAAATGCAAGTGGGATTTAGGAATCAAAAAAGTGTTTTGCACCAACTCTATGACCTGGTGCTAATGAAAACTAAGAGTCGTGTTGAAATTGAAAGATCTTTGGAAACCCTTGATCGAGAAGAGGAAATAGCAATATCTCTGAGACAAAGAAGACAACATTGATCCAATAAAAATCGAAACCTTTTAAAGGTCCAATAACGAGAAGTAAAAGTAAGAAGCTATTTTTTTATACGGTTGGTCAAAGTTTGAATTCAGAAACAAGAGAAACCCTAACCATGGGGGATTGGAAAGAACGAAGAAACAAAATTCCCATTGAGGAAAGGGAAGAAAATAATGGATAGAGAAATACAATAATAAGGGCTATAAATAGCCCATTAAATATACAGGAAAAACAACATACCTTACCAACATTAACTCAAGGAGTATTTCATGTGTTCTCGGGGGATGAAATCGTGGATACTAGAATACATATGGATAAGTTTTTGAGTTTATATGATATAAACTTGATCGAACACGATTATGTCATGGTCATGGTCTTTATACAAACCATGATAGGTCCTTCTTATGAACGATATATTTCTTTACTAGCTCGATCAATAGGCTGATTTGATGATTTGGAAAATATGTTCATGACTATGTATGCACCTCTTGTTGCATATCATACTCTTCTCACCCAATTTACTCAAATTCATATAAATAAAGGATAAAGAATAAGATATTTTAATCTATGATTATTCAAAAGTTTGAATCAAATCCCAGAGGCCTAGCGGGGTAATGATCTATTTATATTCGGATGCTACAAGAATTCAATGCCTGCAAATGTAAATTATGTAATTATGTATTAAAAAATAAATGATTTACATGGATCCATTCAAAAGGAAACAGATGAAAGAATTTGTGCTGGAGACTAACGTTTATTTTGAGGCCATACTTGGGAAAGTACAAAGAAAAATGAATACCCTTTCCATATCACAATAAGGACCATCTGCTTCGAGAACTGTTGAAAATCAAGGAATTGGTGGAGAGATCCTTCATGGGCTTCCTCCTAATGTTCAAAATGACCTGGCCATTGCTTAAGAGACAAGACATTAAAAATAGATTTCTCAAATGAGTAGAACCATCAGACAGATGATAATGAAATCACTAGGCTAAAAAGAGTTGAAAATTTTGTTCCCCAAAATCAAAATGCAAGAATCCCATTGCAAGATCAGAGAGTAAGAAATGACAGGAATAAAGAGAATAGACCAAGAGCACCAAGAGTACCAAATCCTAATGTTGTAGTATTAGACGAAGTTTTAGAAGAATAAAGTTTTGAAATTTTCGATCAAGAAGGAGAGATAACCCAAAATGAAATTCTGGAGTCAGTACAAATTGATGAAGCAACATCATCCTTTTATATATTTTATGAATAAGAAGGTCCATATTATTCACAAGATAATGTTATAAAAACAAGAGCACAAGTGAATAAATTCAAGACAAGGGAAGCACCTGAAAAAAGAAAAAGTGAAAATGAATATTGTATAAACAACAAAGTAAAAAATGATTACTACCCAAACAAAGACTCCAATTCAAATGAGCTATAATTTTATTGATTATTTAGCCAAACTTAGAATAAATATTCCTTTCATGTAAATAGTGAAAATTCCACAACAAAGGGAGAATATTTTAAACATACTTGATAATTCACAATAGACAAAAATGACTGCAGAAATCAACTCTATTCTCAAGTATGCTATATAAACGAAAATGCTAGAAAGACAAGATAAATGGCATATATCATCCAGACATTCGATGAAGTCCACCATTGAGCACTTGACCCAAAGAAATATACCTACAACTAGTCCTCAACAACCAAGCAAAGCAAGCATATGGTGATAATAAATGATGTTAGCACATTCAATAGCATAATCCATTAATAAAAATGACAAATACGCACATGGAATAATAATTCAAATATTTTCAAGATATTAATTGGATGGGAAAAGAGTATTTCTATTAATATATGAACAACAAAAGTGAAAATGTAAAAGACTTCCGTGTCAGCACGTTTTAGAACCGAGAAACTAAGTTCCCTCCAGCTGGGCCTCCACCACTTCAATCCTCCACTAAAGACAAGCTCATAAAAGAGAAACAATGAAGTTCTCAGTTAATAAGGGAAGAGCTTGGGGCCTGAACACTGTGTTCAGACTTAAAATACAAAGGGATGCAGACTCAATATGAAGTAAATAATTTTTCCAGAGTAACTTTTCTCTCAAAATTGAATTCTTTCTCCTCCTTTTCCATAGCTCAGAATTGGCCCATTTGTATCCTTCAAATGGAACTGAAGGGTCGAGTCAGAACGTTTCCAGTGTATGGAAGGCCAAGGATCACAGACCTCTTGTCGTGACATGGAAAACCAACACCATTTTTCATTTTTGGGCACAAATCCCGATGTACACGGACTGTAGTGGTGAACCCTGCGTATACGCATGATGTATAGTAGGCAAGGTGCGTACATGTGGAAAAATGTATTTTTTAGCTCTGTGATTTGTAAAAAGGGATGAAACTTCTACATAGGGAAATGGAAAAAGGCCCTCTATGCAAGATTGCATAGGGTGAGGCAAATATTGCTATAACAGATTCCCCCTAATGTGTGAGTTCAGAGGAGTATCTACGATGACTAAAATACATTATAAAAAACCCAGAAGTGGAGTGATGGGGAACTAGCTGGAAGGACTAGTTTCTCATTACATTCTGCATTGGCTTTGCATATATGGTTGCCAAGAGAATTACACTGCAAATCCATGTGAAAATATACCAAAAAAATGCCTGTGGCCATGAATAGGAAAATACAAAAGGCTATCATAGTCACGAACAAGGCCCAATAGAGCTAGTCTCAAAATCAATCTAAAGATATTTGTATACAATGGATTACAATTTGATCTCCCATGATCACTGAAGTCATATAGGTATTGGACCAATGAAAAGGACGCAACGACTCAGGAAAGTTGTGGCCACATACTAAGGTCTTCAAGTCTTCAACACAATCTGCCAAAGGTGCAAGTCTACATCATGTGAATAAAGTGTTAGCACTCTATAAATCTATCGACATGATAAAACAAATGACATAGGTAATTGTTTCAACCAACTTTATGTTGGATTTTGACCCTTCCAACTAGAGAGGGTTCTCTCGAGCATATATCTATTTAAAATAATCAAAATATTTGGCAATGCACACATAGAGGTCAGATTCTACCATAGGGTAAAATTTAAAGTGGTAGGACAAAACAGGAGAGCGGGCCCATTGGGCAATGGGGTCAATAAGCTATGTATTCTAGAGGGGACAAAGGAAAAATAGTTATGATGTACATCCAAATAAATAATATGAGATGGTAGAGGAAAAGAAAAGAAATATTGCTATTAGCAAGAGGCGTCTAATAAAGGGTGAATCTCTTGGTATAGAGTTATAAGAAGAAACATAATTGTTGGATACCAAAAACAGAGCACCACTCAAGGATGAATTTTGAACCAGAAACCAATAAACACATAACAAGTATAATCAATATGAAAAAGAGCACCAGCAAGGTGGATTCTTTCTTTTCCTTAAATATTATTTCTAGCAGAAAAACACATTTATGAATATGAAATACAAGAAAACATACTGAACATCAACACCGTGATGAATCTCGACTATATAAGAAAACCTTCTCTGCTTATATTAAAATACATAAGAAATTACAAAGTTTTCATGCTACAAGGGAAGGCCCTTCTCTAGCCATTCGAACCATTCATTTATCTTTTTAACAATATATATAGATAAATTACATATGAGACCCAAAACAAATCATCTTCTCCAAGATCCCAAAACTAGATATCAGTCACAGAGGGAGTAGCGTACCAAAACCGAACTCCTACTTTATAGGGAACGTTATGAACATAAAAATGAAATTTTTTAGATATTTACCCTGAATGCCACTTGTCTGTATCATCACAAGATTCTCTGAAATATACTCAATTTAGCTTACAATTTATTTCAGGTTCGCAATCTCTTCCTTTAAGGTGTCAAGCCAACCAGGTTGGTTTTCTTTAGTACCTTCGACCGTTCCAGCTTTAGTCTCCTTCTTCCATCTCTTGTTTCTTTTAATCTTGCCAGCTTCCATGTGGTATCCATATGCATATCCATTAATGATCAAATCCTTCACTATAGTATTCAATCTGATCTCTTCACCTGATCTTGGTTCATCTACAGATTTTGTGCGAAATTTTGTTGCCAGTAGTTGTACAACATGCCTTTCTTTCTTCTTAATTAATAGTTTTGTCATACTATTCGAATTTCCCAGTTTTTTTAAAGTCATTTGATCTTCTTCTCCATTTCCTATGGTTTTCCAGGAAACACAAGCCTATTTCCCTCCACTGTACAAGAATTGGACTAATGATTTGATTTGAGGTTATCCCACTTTGGAAAAAAAAGCCAATTACCCGAAATAGAGTAATTTCACCTATGTTTTGAGTAAAAGTCGCCATCAAGTGATAATCATGGGCTACTGATGAAATTTCTTACAGGGATAACATCTTATCACGTTCGACCATCAATTTTCAATGTTGAGTCTTTAAATCAGTTATTTGGTGGTGCTTACTTGGCATCACACGGATGAGTGGTACCCAAACAAGTGTCTCAAGATGATTTGACTGGTCATCAATTCTCCTTTCCATATGTGACCCTTGGATTTAACACATTTAATGACATTAGATATGTGATTTCGAGGTTTGATTGAGTGGTTTCGAGTTCACCCACTTTTCCCCCTGAAATGCATTCGGTGGTGCCACGTGGTCCCAAGGCGAAACCACGGTATTTTTATCAGACCGCTTTCAAGAATTAACCTTCACGCTAGTTCTCGACCCGATATGATCCCTGACCTTTGATCTGTGGTTCCCATGATATGTAACTCCACACTTCTTCTAGACTTAGAACTCTTCCACTAGATGTGGACTCATCCTCCAGTTTGTTGTGTCTCTACACCAATTTAGCCTCTTTCTAAGTCCCGAAACTTGGATCCCATATAAAAATTGTTATAGTGACAACATGGGCTGCAATTGGGGATGTTATCCTCCCTCTGAGGTAGAAAATAATAGTATACCTTGTGCCTTATCCATTGTAGCTTCTCTCACAACAGGTGTGTACTATACCTTGACCTGTCACCAATATCCATTGAAAACTGAAGTTTTCACACTGCTCTCACTTGGAGGTTGAATGCTGGATATACTACTAACATATAACTAAAAACTTTATTTGGATACCTAAACCTGAAAATGCTTGATCCACGAGCTTATTCATACCTACCTACCCTAACTACTGAAATGAACTGCTAATCAGGTGAAATCATAATGCCATCATTTTATCCACTGTTTTTTTACTTTGCACACGCTTTCTCAAAATCCTGTTTACTGATAATCCATTCGAGAAGTTATATATGAATTCAAATCTTAGAATTTCAAAAATATTGGGACTGCTTATTGTTTCTAGCAAAACTGCAAATGGATCTTCCAACACATGCACAAAACAACAATCATGTTTCACTTTTTCCACTGCATTCTTGCTTTCATGTGATTTAACCTGTTGATTTCCACCAAGAGGTTGAAAAATCTACTGAGACTACTAGAAATAATAATCATCTGAATCAGAAGACAATGTTGTTTGAAACAAAACCTCTGGTGAAAAGAAATCCATATCTAACACTAACGTTGATTGGCCATCATCTTCATCTCTAATCTTACAACCCATCATAAGCTGTAAATTCTTATTGTTTAAACTCTCCATATAACATGCCATAGGGTCATGCAACATATGAGAAAATATTTATTTTCGATGAACCAAAATAGAAGGACATGCCACCTTCACAAGTGTTTGTTTTCTTTGCTTTATGTCTTCAGTCCTAGAACCATAATATTCAAAGGATTTAAGTAAAACCACTGTTTTTTTTATGATCTTTCTGTATTTCTGATTGAATCATGACATACACTGTTATATTACCTCCTTGAAACTCTATGTCATTTGTTTTTTCATTTATTAAAGTCTCTATAGATGGGGTCTCAGAGCCTTCATACACGTCCAAGCCACTTAGAATTTGAACAACTACATCATTCACAGAGGGAGAAAGACAACTTTGAAACACATTGTTTTGTCGGAAATCTAGTTGAATATCTTCATAGATTTCATAAGAAGGCAAATGACTTTGAACAACAACACTTTTACCAGCTTTCTTTGTTTGCTCGTGGTTGACTCTTAACAATTCATAGGAAGAGAAACATAATGGAAGATAGCTTTCATTTGCAAGTCTATTTCTTTCTCCAGATTCAACATCATGCCTAGAGGGTTTCTGATATGAAACATTATTAACATTTTGCTTGAGCAATTTGAAAGAAGTAAAGCATAATGGCAAGGTTCTTCCACCTGATTCAAAAATTCTTCATTTTCTTCATTATTGTCACATGCACATTTTTCAATTTCTTTGGATTGTTAAACACACTCATTTTCATATTCATCTTTGACCAATGGCTGCAATTTTGAACTTACAAGACCTTCTTCATAACAAATAACAGGGTCATTAAACACGTGAGAATATTGCTGCAATTTCTTGTCAATTTGTTCCAACGAATCAATGTGATTTGGCATCAACACACATTCATTTGCTTCAATGATGATCTTAGCATTTTATTTCAACAATTTAAATGAAGAAAAGAATAAAGGTAAAAAAAATCCTACAGTTGTTTCAATACTTTCTTCTTTGTAACTATGATATGTAGGTTGATTGCTCTCATTACACTGCTAAAAAGGAACATTTTCTGATAGAGAACATGCAGTTGGTTTTTCTAGGAAGTCAACATCATAATCATCATCATATTCATCATATATATGCAAATCAACAACATCTTCAATTCCATCTAACAAGAAAAAGCTTGGGATATCAACATGTTTCTTAACAAGTTGATTTGCAAATTCATATTCTTGACTGTCTACAAATGAATGTATGAAACAATTAGCTCCATGCTTATAATGGGGTGGATCATAAGCTACATAAGTACCCTCTCTTTCAATAAGTGGAATATAATCCTTTGCAAAATTATTAGCATTTAAAACGTCAAGAGGACCTATGATATTATCAATTTTATGCTCAAGATTCCAATCAACTATTTTTTTTTCTTATTCACTTTCATGTCCTAGAGAATCCAACCCCTGATTTTGAATCTATTCACATGCTTGGATATTGTGTTGAATCTCCTGAGCATCATTAAATATTTTTTGTAAGGTTTTAGGTCTTCTTTCCATCAGGAGGAAAGACAAATCTGGATGAAGAGTAGTGGCATATTGGAGCATGGAAACAACTTAAGTGAGTTGGATTTCTGTGGGAAAATCATAAAAAATACTAGAAAACCTTCTACTGAATGTAGAAATATTTTCATTGTTTTTCCTTTTCAAGGCATATAATTATGTAAGTTGTAGATCCAAATATTTTTTCTTGCCCCAAAACTTCGAAAAAACTCTTCAATTCTTCGCACGAGCTAATTGTCTCTAGTTGCAAATGTTTAAACCATTCTTTGGTATCTCCTTTTAAGGATTGAGATAAGGCCCTCATACAAACATCGTCATGGTCAATCTCAAACAAATCTATAAAATTTTCAAACTCTTGGATGTGTTTTTCAATTGTGATGGCATCAAGTTCCCCATCAAAGACAGGTAGGTACTTATAATCCTTTGGAGGAAAATCATGAAGGATCTGAGGTAATTTTAAGGGTCTGTATCTATGATGAGTCTTGGAGGGTGTTGGATCAAGTACAAGAGGTGAAATATCATCCTTTGTTTCATGAGGCTCATCAACTTGGTCATGGTTATCACATGGCTCAAATGGGAGATTTTTATCAAAATCAATGATAAACTGAGGAGATATTTGTATAAATTTAAGAGGAGGATATACAATTTCAATATTATCATGATCATCATTTACATGCAACAAGTGAAGAAAAAATTGTTTAGCATGTTCAGGAAAAGACAAAAGGTAATTAATAACAAAAAATATTGTGTCTTGGAAAGAACTCAACTTTAGGTACTTTTTTTCTCCCATGATGTTCTTTCATACCTCTATCAAGGGATCTCATATTACAGTGGAGTCTATAAATCACATTTGAAGCTTGAGTGGAGTCGTCAATAAAATCTCCGGGCTAATGAGTCTTTGGGCAGTGGATTCGTCATGAAATTTTTTAATTTTAGACTCTCGAAAATGGAGTCACCAGGTGAATGATATGCAAACTTTCTGTGTCCAAATACCTTTCACCATCAGTACTTGGATTTGAACTTTGTCATTTCTCCCAGGGAATATTTCACCTTCATTCCCCGACAATGACATCAGAATGTTATAACTCTATAAATATGTGTGGCTGATAAAACAAACAACAAAGGTAATTGTTTCAACCAAATTTAGGTTGGATTCCGACCCTTCCAACAAGAGAGGGATCTCTCGGGCATATAGCTATTTAAAATACTCAAAATATTTGGCAATGTGCACACAGAGGTCAAATTTTCCCACATGGTAAAATTTTAAGTGGTAGGAAAAAACAGGAGAGCGGGGCCATTGGGCAATGGGGTCAATTCCTGAAAACGTATGAAGATTTATAAGATATGTATTCCAGAGGGGACAAAGGAAAAATAGGTATGATGTCCAGCCAAATAAGTAATATGAGATGGTAGAGGAAAAGAAAAGAAAGACTACTATCAACAAGAGGCGTCTAATAGAGGGAGATTCTCTTGGTATAGTGTTAGAAGAAGAAATATAAGGGATGGAAACTGAAAACAAAGCACCACTCAAGGGTGAATTTTGAACCAAAAACCAATAAACACATAACAAGTATAATCAATATGAGAAAGAGCACCAAGAAGGTGGATTCTTTCTTTTGCTTAAAGATTATTGCTAGCAGAAAAACACATTTATGAATATGAAATATAAGAAAACATACTGAACATCAACACCATGATGAATCTCAGCTATCTAAGAAAACTTTCTCTGCTTATATTAAAATCCATAAGAAATTACAAAGTTTTCCTGCTACAAGGGAAAGCCCTTCTCTGGTCAGTCGAACCATTCATTTATCTTTTTAACAATATATATAGATAAATTACATATGAGACCCAAAATGCATCATCTTCTCCAAGATCCCAAAAATAGATATCGGTCACATAGGGAGTAACGTACCAAAACCAAACTCCTACTTTCTAGGGAATGTTATAAACATAAAACCAATTTTTTTTAGATATTTACCCTAAATGCCACTTTTCTGCATCATCACAAGATTCCCTAAAATATACTCAATTTAGCTTGCAATTTATTTCAGTTTCACAATCTCTTCCTTTAAGGTGTCAAGCCAACCAGGTTGGTTTTCTTCAGTACCTTCGATCGTTTCAGCTTTAGTCTCCTTCTTTCGTCACTTGTTTCTTTTACTCTCACCAGCTTGCATGTAGTATCTGTCTGCATATCCATTAATGAACAAATCCTTCATAATAGGATTATATCTAATATGTTCACCTGATCCTAGTTCATCTGTAGATTTTGTGCGAAATTTTGTTTCCAATAGTTGCACAACATGCCTTTATTTCTTCTTAATTGATAGTTTTTTCATACTATTCAAATTTCCTGGTTTGTTGAAGTGATGAAGGAGCATCATAAGCAACCAGTCAAGCGATCAATGTAAAATCAGAAGACAGATGGAAAAATGTGCAGATGGAAAAAGGAGCATGTTTTCATAAGAACCGTTTTGAATTTTGAACTTAAAAGCATTAATATAATAGTTAGGAAGAAGGCGTACCTTGCATTTATACGTAGGAGATATGAACAGATCTGGGGGGATTAATCCCATCTATCAAATTGTAATAGGCATTTAAGTCTGTTAATGAAAGTAGGTAGATTGGAATTAAGAGATTAGACAGTTTAGAGAGTAGGAGGGAAAATGGATATAGACACCCTCACCCTTGTATCATTGTAACATTATCATCATTGAGAGCTAAAGCAGAGAGATGTAGAGAAGAACCCATGTACAGAAGCACTTGAGTTAATATATGAAGCTTTGACTCAATTTTCATGGTGTTGTGATGCTTACTATTTACATTTGCTGAATGGTATGTCTACAGTTGTTTTATTCTCTTTGT